>CM043020.1:103961078-104128785 GCA_023690525.1 Holotrichia oblita
AATAACCAGGATCTCGGTCCGAAACTCCTGTCTGCACCATCTCGTAGCTTGGCAACGACTTGACGTTGTTTCTTGTTGTTTAGGGCGAACTTTAATACATCTTAGATAAGTAGAATAACAAACTTACCTGTTTGTATTAACAGTAATATGGAGTTTCCTAGCGAAAGTTATACTAAAACGATTATGCTTTATTGTTATAAATTATATTTATTATATCAAATATGCCGATAATTTCGATTCTAACGGTAATTTTCCATTAAATAGTAAATTATTAATGAATTGATAATTCAATACTATCCATCATTCATTATTTTATTGAAATATACATAATAACAACAATACGTTATTGATGCAAACGTAAATTATGTAACTCATTTTCTAAATATAGAACATTTTTCGAAATAATGAATTGTTTATTTCGACAATCCGACCTTAATGAAATGATAAAATTTATCTATTAATTTCACGGAAACTTTAATTAAACTGCAATTATTCTGTCGTATTATGAACGCCATTAGTTACTTGAACATAACGCGTGGGTCGTTTTCCATTCAAACGTGTTCGTGTACACTGTGTCACAGAATTAACATCCCACTACATCCTTTTTAGGATAATTGCGATCAAACTCAACTACCAATGAATTTTTATCCATTATATTGTAACGAACCTCTAGACAGGCAAGTTTTTATTTAGTTTTAGTGTTAAAATTTATTTCTATTGTTTATTTCTGTATAGTGTAGAATTTTTTGTAATACCCTGTATGTTTAAGTTTCCGATGCTCCATTTATATTTTTCAGATGTTTTTTCGTGAGACGTCAGGCAACAAAAACGCACTCACCTGGAGATATAAACGCCTCATTGTTCAACATTAAAACATTCCTTTTCCAATCTTAACTTGTTCTGCTGGGGTCGAGAATGTTGGCCAGCAGATAATTCCTGTTAAGTGGCCGATAACGTTGGCATTCACACTTTTATAACTGTTCTGCTGGGGCCGAGAACGTTGGCCAGCAGGCAATTCCTGTGAAGTAGTCGATTACGTTGGCATTCACACTTTTGTAGCCGTTCTGCTGGGGTCGATAATGTTGGCCAGCAGATAATTCCTGTTAAGTGGCCGATTACGTTGGCATTCGCACTTTTATAACTGTTCTGCTGGGGCCGAGAACGTTGGCCAGCAGGCAATTCCTGTGTAGTAGTCGATTACGTTGGCATTCACACTCTTCTAGCCGTTCTGCTGGCGTCGATAATGTTGGCCAGCAAATAATTCCTGTTAAGTGGCCGATTATGTTGGCATTCGCACTTTTATAACTGTTCTGCTGGGGCCGAGAACGTTGGCCAGCAGGCAATTCCTGTGTAGTAGTCGATTACGTTGGCTTTCACACTCTTCTAGCCGTTCTGTTGGGGCCGAGAATGTTGGCCAGCAGGCAATTCCTGTGAAGTAGTCGATTACGTTGGCATTCACACTCTTCTAGCCGTTCTGCTGGGGTCGATAATGTTGGCCAGCAGATAATTCCTGTTAATTGGCCGATTACGTTGGCCTTCGCACTTTTATAACTGTTCTGCTGGGGCCGAGAACGTTGGCCAGCAGGCAATTCCTGTGAAGTAGTCGATTACGTTGGCTTTCACACTCTTCTAGCCGTTCTGCTGGGGCCGAGAACGTTGACCAGCAGGCAATTCCTGTGAAGTAGTCGATTACGTTGGCTTTCACACTCTTCTAGCCGTTCTGCTGGGGCCGAGAATGTTGGCCAGCAGGCAATTCCTATGAATCTGAATTATCTGAAAAATCAATTTTAACGGCATTTCTAATTATTGTAAACACATACCTAGTGATGTAATATTTGACATTTGTTGACAGTTATTACATAGTCCAAAGCGCATTAATCTAACAAGTGATTTTTTTCTGGAAAATCACTACAGTCTGTACATGCAATTTTGATTTTTTCTGTATTCGCTCCAATGTTTTAAAAAATGTTGTTCTTGATTATGGAGCTACAAGTCATGCAGAATTTTTTATCAAGAATTCTTTTCTGTGTGAAATGTAATTTAAACTTTTCTCCCTTTGTATAGAACTTTTTGCTCCGGGCCATTTAAATGCAATGCTAGATTTCGGTGCCAAAAAATATTAAAAATTACGTTTGTTACATAGGGAGGCATAAGAATTTTAGAAAGGCTCAGGTGAGGCATGGCACAAAAAAAATTGGGAAACACTGCGTTAGATTGTGATAGAGCGCCCCAATACGAGTTTTCAGCGTTTCAGCGGGCTAGAGTTGTTAATGTTTAATACTCGGATCAGTTTAATTATCAGGAAAAAGAAAGAGAATAACATCACAATATAATGACTAAAATTTCCGATCTTAGCAACCTTAATAGCACTCTTGACAGTTTATATCCTAAAGAATTATTTTTAAATTTAAATTTTCCGACTAAAACCAGTCGGTAATACAGAGAAGATGGTCGCCTGAATAATGTACATTATTTCGTTGAGGTTATGTTATGTTATGCTGTTATTAAGTGGAGCTTATCAGTATACGCCGTCGTAACAACTGTGAAATACAGGATGGACCATCTTCATCCATTCAAAGGCCGAACTTGGTTTCTGAGCTCTTTAATCTACCTTGCGGCAGGCCATATTGGCTACAAGACGATTTGAGGATTTTATTGTGTTGTTTTTGTTATTCATGTGACGTCACCGATGTTGTGAGGCCACATAGGATGGAGGCCTATCCAGGTGTAATTATGCAATTTCGACCGCAAAATATTCCTAAACTCTCCAGAGGCTGCTCGTTGGTGAGCATATTTTTACAATTCTAAACAAAAGTACAAGAGGGCGAACGATTAAAGTTGAAGACGATAATTTTAAACGTTTTCAGAAACAAATAATTCATACCTTAGCATTCCCCCAACAGCTTGCATCAATTGCAGTAGGAATTGGCTGGCTATGAGTTATTATTGCACCTGAGGCTGTAGACCGACTTGAGGTGGCGCTTTTCCGCATTTTCCATGGAATTTTGGCCAACGAAATTCAGAAAAGAAGTGCCGGGATTCGAATCTGGTATCGCCAGACTAGAAAGCAAATGTACTGGCCATTACCCCGGCAGGTAGGTGACGAGAAAAGTGAACGTGCTTGTGGAGATAGCAATGAAGTTAATCGTGAAGCACTGTTCTCGACAAATCTACATAGAATAGACTTAAGAAACTTTAATTTAATCTAAGTTGCCTAAAATGATGACACAGAAAAGGGCAAAACCTCTCGACATTTCATTAATTAATCTAACATCAAATTAATGAATTATGCTTATTACCCACAACATTAAAATGCCTGCAACGTCTAACGATTAGCTTAAATTATTTGTCGATGTAGCTGTTGAATTTAATACTTACAGCATATTGCCAATATGTAACCGCTGTGGTATAGATGTTATTGGCAATTACTACATTTCGAAAATTGCTTGCCATCGAAGTGGTAATTATAATTAAAATATCATTTCGCAATATGTGCTGATTGGGTCCAATAAATCTTAATTGGAAATACATACATATATAGGATGTTTTAAATTAAACATAACCGCTGATACTGTATCTTTTTTTTTCTTACATATTTGACTAAATTTTATAAATCTAGCCGAAGTCTATAAAAACAAGGCAGTTACTTCAATATCAAAATAGCTTACAGAAGAACATTTCTTTCTCTTACTTTCTTTTATAAGAAGTGTCGTTTCTATTTATAGTATTTCGGACACCAAACACAAGCTCCCCTTAAGTACTTCGAGAGAGCCGTAAACTTGCACACGACCCCGTATTAAACGGAGAAACTGGTGGAAGTTTGGCGATGGTCAGACCAGTCGTAGAGAACTTCGGCAGTGCGAACTTCGGAAAGCGTAGTTTTCGACAGTTCCATTACAACATCGGTATACGATGATGTTACCCAACGCTACTACAACCATGCATCTGGTCTAAATTGCGATGGTAGCCTTGGGAATCCTAAAAACAAATTTTACGTCCGACCACAACGGAGACTCGACAAATCGGACATGATTGTGAAAGTTCGCCCGGACGGCATTAGTTCGCGATTCATCAAAAACTGACCCGGATAAACTCATGTCGTAATCGGAATGCATAGCTAATGCAATCGTTCGAATATCGATTACATCATCCTCACGTTGTACGCCACTGTATAATGAAAAAACAGAATTCTTTTCTTCAAAGGCGACTTGATTAGGGCGCGATGAACACGTGCCGCAAATTTATATTCAACGAGGGAACTTCCACGGTAGCGCGATGATGATCGCCCCTATATACACACCCACCTAATCTAAGGAAGTAAATAACTCTGACCGTCTCGTGACGTTCACGAAGTGAACCGGTTCATAAAAAAGTTGGTACACAATTTGCATAATGGGCCGATAACTCCGACATCCTCACGTTACTGCATAATAGATTTTTATTCCTCGTGGAAACTTCGTTTCGTTACTAACGAAGATGATCGACCCGTTCCACAATTCGTGGATAATCGCGTGCTACGACGTAATAAAGTATTGAATCGAAATTCAAACAAAAAAACGTATCGTTATATACATAAACGACCAGCTTCCATTCAAGCAACTAATCACAAGCAATTTATCTAATTAGTAAAATGAGACGAGAGTAAAACTGGCGCTTTAACGTCATAGTTAAAAGTAATACCCGCGTAATAGGATACCCCCGGCGTTCTCTCGATTCAAACGGCAACAACGTGTAATAACGAGACAGGTAGTGTAATACAGCATTCGTTCTTCGGCAGTTCATGTTTAATTCAAATTGCCTGCAATAACGTCAACGAAGGAATACGACTCCGAATCCTCTACATCATACAGCGGCGGAAGGACCCATCTAAACACCCACATTCTGTTGTACGCCTACCCACCCTTCCGACCTCTACAAGTCGTCGGTTCTTATTTTCCCCGGGCGTTTTCCCCCTTCTTCTTGCACGTAATATTTCAGACAAAGAGGGAACAATGTGTAGTAATGATATTTTCACGGAAGAGGGCGCTTGTCGCTCGTGCTTTCGGTACACATCATAATTTTACCCGGGGAAAGGTGAGGGAGTCGTCGAATATATTGTCGTGACAGGTCCAGTGACGGCGTTTATAGTTCAAGTATTAGAAGTACTTGAAAGTGTTAGAAATGCTTGATATGTGTAGTGGATGAGATCTGCAATATACTGAACAACGTCCAAAGCGAATATCACGTCTCAAACGTATCAAGACTCTAAACTAAAAACGATAGTGACTCTTATCAGCTTCATCCTGGCATTACGCCAGTTTCAACAAGTTTAAACAAAACTGACATCATTACCACCCCTAAAAAAACAAAGACAAAATTACATTATAGTTCTTTAGCGTTGTTTAAACTTTAACTAAACCGAGACGATACCCATCTGAAGGCTCCATCATCCCGATTCCCTATCGGGCGAGGGATAGAGATATGATCAATCAGCACGCCGCATCAAAAGATGGAGCTCCCAGTAGTGCATTTGTCTGTGGGGCAGCAACACACTCGACTGGTTGTAACTGGACGCGTCGAGTCAGATCGGCTCGACTCTGAATGTATAGAACACTAGTCCGCGTTGCAATTAGTGTAAAAAGTTTGTCAAGTTAGGACCCAGTTAGTGATCTTGTAATTATTTAAATAATCAGTAAAATAATAAGGCCGTGTTTACTGGTGAAAGGCCAGCACATAGCCGCTAAATTAAAATACTGATAATTACAAGAAAGACCACGCCCGAGCCCCAAGACAGACCACCGAAAGAAGCGGATCTTCGGCGGGAAGAACCAGCATCAACAAGCGTACGCGAAGAAGGAATTCGCATATTCTAAGAATTGCACGGATGTCCTTACGAATGGTTTCTTTTAATTCATAAATTATTTGCGGTCTATTTAAATATAGCTTGCTCTTCAGATAACTCCATAGCCAATAATCACAAACGGTCAGGTCGGGAGACCGTGCCGGCCAAGGAACATTCCCATTTCGCGAAATTACTGCAGTCGAGCTATTGACGCTCGTACTGTGTGAGCTGTTGCTCCATCTTGTTGAAACCATACAGTATTCATATCAATGTTTTGTCGACGAAGCTCTGGTTCCAAACAGTTGTTCAACATTTCCACATATCGTTGCGAATTGACCGTGATAGCATTTCTAAGACCTTCTTCAAAAGAATAAGGACCAATTATACCGAATGGTGCCACTCCGCACGACACAGTTACCTTGCAGCTATGCAGAGATCGTTGATAGAGCTGTCTTGAACACCAATAACGACAGTTTTGTTTGTTTATCGGACATAATTAAGCCATTGTCAGCAAAAAGTTCCAGAAGTCGATTGCACCAATTCACACAATTTAAAAGTCTTCAGCAGTCAGTTCTTGAACAATTGTTAACTTATATGAATGGAAATTTAAGTCCTTAGGCAAAATACGCCGTACAGTTTCGCAAAGTCTTAAAGGAGTTACTTGTCGCTTAACTGAACGACATGGACTTCGTTGGATGGCTGTACTCACCCTCTCAACATTTGCTGGTGTTCGAACACTGCGACGGATCCCTGGTGGTTTAACCTTCATTACAGACGCGTGCTAGTCAGGGGTAATTTCTCCATTTCGGTATCAGTAATGTCCGTCGTGGGTTGTCGCTGAGATTTGTTCATATACCGGGAAAGCAATCGTCCTAGCACAATATAGCTCTCAACATAAGAACGTTCTATTGCATGGTGAGGGGTCGATCTATCTAACTCCCTACTGGCTATGCGGTGTCCATATCCGAGCAGGTACGCTGCTCAACCGGCGAGAGTACATGGACCCCATGGACCTGCTCTTAGTCAACCCAGGGGCCTCCTAGCCATCCGCGGTACTAGCTTAAATCGCTGGTTGAATGTTTCGAGGCAAGCATCTCCCGAATTTAGCCGCCAACCTCTCGATGGCTAGCGCCCATCATTGCCGATTATTCCAATGCCAGCTTCGTTTTGAAAGAAATACAGACTGATGATTCTGCCAGATCAAAATCCGCACCAAAAGGTGGCTTTGGTGTATTTAGTGCTGTGGATGTATTTAGTACTGGCGTATCTCGTGTGGATTGGTATCGTCCAGAATCTGATGATTTTGCTTGTTCATCCATCCATTCCTTGAAAAATAGGCTTCATCGCTGAAGACAAAATTCTTTTGGTGAAATTCGGATTACATTCCAACTGCTTCAATCAGCCAACGCTACTTTTAGTTTCTGTGACAGTTGAATGGTAGTAGACTCAAGTCTAGACTGAAAATTCGTTAAATCGCAGAAAAGCCAAGTTCTGTTGAAGGACGAGAAATAAAAGATCGACTAGGCAGGACAATTGTGTCTCTCCACTATACATAACTGCACTCTCTTCATCCATGATGTTTCATAATCCCGATGTAGTGAAACAATACTCCAGTACAAGAAAAATCTCAAGTCAGAAACCGCCCCATTTCTGACTCGTAACGTTTTATTAATTAACTAATATTTTACCAGGACACATTAGATATTGAATGTGGTAAGCAACAAAATTACGCAATTATTCTATAGTAGATGAGGTTTTGACATCGTTTAGAAATCCTATCGCTAAACACGACAACCTCGAACTTTAATAATAATTCTCCGTCAATAATTCCGAAGCAATTCTGAACCCCTATCACCCGCTACTGTTCCGATTGTAGGTTTCCTTTCAGGTCGGCAGCCGCTTAAGTTTAATGAAGCCGGGCGCTTTTTAGGAAGGTATCGCGTAAGGGGGTGGACGGAGAGGTGAGGGGGTAGCAGTCGCTTATAGAAGGTGCCGGTAGTGTCGGTGGTACGACACCTAAACGTCAAATCGAGTCTCAGTAATCTGATAAATTGCCACCGGGCTCCTAGTTACATCTCGCTCGCCCGCATTACACCAGGCGTCACTCCGACGTTTGGTTTTGTACCTACCACTTCACTCCTAGCCGGTACGCTCGGTTTGTTCACCCGCCGCCGCCGCTAAAATTAACTAAATTTATGAATAGGCTTTGGGAATTGAAGACGGCAAGATGTCGGTGCGTGCGGCTTGACTTTCTTGTCATACTTAGCGGCATAATGAAAGAGCGTTTTTTTTTTTTAATTCGGAAGGGACGTCCACCACGTTCGTTTAAGTGAGCCTTGCTCATTAGGCGAAATATTATTTCTCGTCTTTTTTCATATTAAAAGCGAGACGGTTGGTTAATCTATCCTAAGGCTTTTGTTTATATTAAATGAAAGGTCGTAAGGTCTAATGATAGGAGGGTTGATGCTTAAAAAAGTTTATAAATTCCAAGAGTACATAGGTAATTACGATTTCTCTCTTGTTAAATCATCAATGAGAGGAAACAAAAACACAAACAATACCTACTCACTACCCGCTTAAAAGAAACAAATACACCCTACTTCGAGTTTTTCTCCCCGATCCACGAGACAGGAAAGTTGATTACCGTCAGCTATACTACACACCCCTGTATAAACAATGACAAACTTCGATTCGTCCGAAAGACCCTTGTCTTCGCTTAATAACAATTGCCACTCCGACATACCCGGATACACCACCATCAGCGCGCCACCTAGGACCTAAGACGCGCGCAACCCATAACAGATTACTTCTTGGAGATCATCATCAATTTTCCGAGCCGTAGAAGACGCGGGTGGTTTCCCGAGAACAATGCTTTCCTCTTCGTTTCCCTCGCGCTCTGAGAACTGATGTTCCGTCGACTTCGGTCGGAGGCGCTTTTTTATTCGGAATTACCTACCTTACCGTCCTGGATCCTGGTCCTTCGTTTTCCGTTTTTCCTTCGTCTCGCCCGTTGTGGAAACGAAGTTTCCATCTCATTGACTCGCGAAAATTCCTCACTCGCCTTTTCATGTGCCTTCCTTACTTGCCACCATACATAGATAAGTACTGTTGTGTAAATAAAAATTGATTTTAAGCTCTAAGAAAACGTACCAGCATAATCGTAGCGACGTTTAGTTTATTACCATCTTAGATGGTGTAATAAGACGTTCACTTATCCTGCGACCCCTATTTTTTTTACAATTTGACAGATGTCAGAAATATTTTAACTGTCAAATTTTGGTTTATTACAACCCTTCACTACGAATACTGTTGCGTAGTAATTACAAACCAATCATTGCATAATAATAATAATAATAATAATAATATGACCAAGCCAACACTATTTTGCATTACTTTAATTCATTTAATCCACACCTTCAATTCACTATTGAAATAGAACAACATCGAGGCATACCATTCTTGGATGCTAAACTTATAAGAACTGAAAATAATACGATCATAACAAATTGGTACTAAAAGCCAACTCCATCAGGTAGATACTGAAAATTTGTTCTCCAACCATCCGAAAAATAACAAATTCAATACGGTCATCGCAATAAAAAATCGTGTCACACACATCTCACGAAAGCTTTTTGCACGAAAATCTTAGGAAGCTCTTTGGGGTCTTTGCCAACAATGGTTACCTTAAATCTATTCTCAACATACTACAGTAGACGCTCTCTTCGGATAGTTCGGCCGGCAATACGCGGAGAGTTAAGGAAACCTTCAGCGACTGGTGCAAGTTTCAACTTGTTTCGTGGAACTCGAAAGATATATTCTTGGCAAGTGATGGTTGATTATCACGTTGGAAGAAACGTCATGGTGTTTGGCGTTTTTTGGTGAAAAATTATCGGCAGACCCATCAGCAGCTAGCGATTCTTCGAAAAAACTAAATGATATCATTGTTAGTGAAAATCTAAGTCCAGAGCAAATCTACAATATAGACGAGACTGGGTTGAATTTTAAACTTTTGCCAAAGAAAACGTTGACTACTGCGAAGGAGACTTCAGCTCCAGGATTTAAAGCCAGTAAAGAGAGAATAACGATGGCGTTGTGTTTAAATGCACCAGGGCCCCACAAACTGTCACCATTTGTAATTGGAAAGTCGGCAAAACCCAGACACGTCATCCCTTCCAGTGTACTACAGAGCACAAAAACCGACCTGGATGAATTCGTATTTAATCAAGGAATGGTTCATATGTGAATTCGTTCCTAAAGTGAAAAGTCATTTGAAAAGCTTGAAGTTACCAGCTAAAGCACTTCTAGTGCTAAACAATGCACCTAGCCATCCGACAGAACTAGAATGTCATCCTGATATAAAGCTCTTGTTTCTGCCTAATGTCTATTAATGGATAAAGCATCGTTTTAAAAGGTCTAATGATGGTTTAAAGGCTATTACTATAAAGCTCGTGGTCTATATGAAGGCATATGATGAATACCATCATCTACATTTACGAAATCGTGAAGAAAAGTCTGGCCAAATGTAACAGAAATAGAGAATAATAAAGAGGAAACTACTAGAGGAGAAGAACCTAATCTTCAGGATTCTGAATCTAATGATAACGAATCCTTATTACAAGATCTACAACGACTTCCTCACACTTGATGATTTTGTCCGACAAGACATTGTGGGATGGATTACCTACTAGTCAAAATGAAATTTTAATTGACGATGAAATCGTGCAAATTCTAATTTGCCAGGATGGTGAAAAAGAAGAAACAAAAGTGGAAGAAGGTGATAATGAGGAAAAAATTAGCCATGCTGAAGGAAGAACGGCACTGGAATTTGCAACAATTTACATCGACCAGTAAACAGAGGTAACTGCGGTTGATATTATGTTCATCAAAGTACCATGTTTGAGATGTCAGAGCTGCTACATAGGTCAAACATCACAATGGCTTAAACAACGCTTAAGTCAACACCGTAGTGATTGTCGTTTGGGCAAGAGATCTTGCGCTTTGGTTAATCATGCGGAAGAAAAAGATTACAATTTTTATTTTGACAATGTGAGAGTATTAGATTCAGATACTAACTACAAGAAGAGGCTCTTCCTCCAGCTGTTCTCGATCTATTTCCATCTCGACGCGTTTGTTTTGGTCTTTTCTTCTTCTGTGCCTATTTCGTATCACTTGTATTTATCAATGTTTACAATTTAAAATGTCAGATCCTGTTTGTCTTGTGTACATTAGTCTTCCCTTCTGAATTAATTTTACGTTAAATTTTAATGTTTTCAATTATAATTAATTACTTCATTTTTTTTAAACTTGTCAAAATAATTTTAATGTAGTCTAGCATGTTAAATTATGTTTTCGCATCGAGTTTGCAACTTATATCGTCTCCACTGTAAGTATTCAATTAATTTTGAATTTTTTTGACATTATTGTAAAAAAAAAACCTTTTTTTTAATATTATAGTTTATACTCTTGAGGAAGTTCTGAATAAAGAGCTGAGATACTTACATATCTATAAGAGTCATATTTATAGTCCGTACTTGAGGTTGTGTCGATGCTTGAGCACGCGATTTTGACGTAAATGTCATTACAAATCTGTCAAAATCGCGTGCTCAAGCATCGACACAACCTCAAGCACGGACTACAAATATGACCCTAAAGGAAGAATAGAGAATAAAAAACGAATAACCTAACCTAAAATCCTATATCTAAATGACATCAGCTGTGTGATGAATATCAGTTTCTGGATCAGCAATAGCATTGAAATATGAGCATATACAGGGTGTTCACACTTAAACCCGCACCATTGGTAACTCCGTTATTATTGGAGCTAGGAAGTCGTCCAAATTAGCAAACTAGTAGGATTTTTCCTGGCGGTTACGACGATGAAAACAAAAAAACAATTGAACGTCGCGTATTTCAGATATTTGACAAAATGTAATTTTTTTAATGGAACATCCTGTATATTTTTATGCGGTTGAATAAAGAATTTAGTTCTGAATAAAAATGTTTAAATACATTATCTCAAAAAAATTGAAAATAAAATAAATATTCATAAATGAATTCAAACGAAACGTTTTTGACGAAATTTATTTTGATTTCGTCCACGATACTTAAGAATAACAAATAAAAGAATAATGAACACTATCAATCAACATACATAACTAAAATAATTGTTCGAAGGTACCACCTTCTTGGTCCAGACACTTGCGGGCTCTTTTCTGAGTGCAGCGCGTGGCTTTGAGAAGGGTCCTTCCATCAATATTCCGAATAATGGCCATAATGCTATTTTGAAGTTCTTCCACAATTTGGTAACGATGTTTGTAAACTTCATTTTTCACTCGGCCCCATAAAAAAAAATCTAGCGGAGTTAGATCTGATGAGCGTGGGGGCCACAGAACTGGTCCATGAGTTCCAATCCAACGGGGTCCAAACAGTCTCTCCAGTAATGCGTTAACGATATGGTGATTATGAGCCGGTGCACCGTCTTGTTGTCCACGAAATCTACCTATACATGAGGCATAAAGTCCTCATATCTCTCTCCCGTCAATGAGCCGCGCTAAAAAAAGGAGGTATTTTAGGAATCGTCGTTGAACACTTTCCAGTAAATGTACAGGGTGGGCAAATTAGCGAGGTAAGCGGCTGTATCTCAGAAACTAATGATCGTAGAGAGTTACGGTAAAAAATTTTATAGGTAAAGTGGGTAAGGGAAAATGCTGGAAATCATTCTCAAGTTTCCAAGATGGCCGCTAGTGGGCGTTTCCACCATTTTGAATTACATAAAGTTACGTTTCTCGCGATTTTCTCCAATCAATATAACAAAAAAGTACTTGCGTTTTAATGTTAACTTAAAGTCAAACAATTTTTGTAAAAACAATTTTTCTCTATCTTTGGAAATAAAGTGGTGGGGGGTATTTGCCAGCGTCCTTGGTGCTGCACATCTCTTAACCAATACGGATTTTCAGCGGACCAATAATGCATGTTATGACGGTTTACTCTTCCATCACTACTAAAGATAGCCTCGTCGGTCCAGAGAATTTCCGTTAAGAAATTTCTGTTTTCCTCAAGCCATCCATTGACAATAATTTAGTCTGGCTGCTCTTCGGTTCTCGGGTTCTCTGCCGTGTAGAAAGGTTGTGATACTTGACGTTTCGATCATCTTATCGTGAAGTGAAGTGACTTCACTTCACTTCTGAAGAAGATCACGACAAGATGATCGAAACTTCAAGTACCACAACCTTTCTACGCGGCAGAGAACCCGAGAACCGAAGAGCAGTCATCAACAGCGGCCGTGAAAGCCTGAAGACTACATTAATAATTTAGTCTATTATCGAAATCTTGTTCATTTAGCGCCTGGTGCATGGTGTCGGGTACTGTCTTGCAGCTACAACTGCATTTTGAAAACACTCGCAATAAATCGCAATCATGTCAACGGCTTCATTATTTGTGAGAGGCATTTCGATTAAAAATACTCAAATTATACGCAATCAACAATATTGGGCTGCGTGTGACAAAAGTTTGACGTTAATTGGCAATATTTTTGTTAGGCGATTGTCGTGTCCATGGCCTACTACTTGCCTTCTTACCGAAAGCAAGCGATGCATTTTTAAATGGAGATATATGAATTTTCTTGGTTTAGTATTTTTTTTTAATAATTTGAGTTAGGAAAAAGATATTAAGATGCGGCTTGCGCAGGCTTATTGGTTGGTCATTTGTCTATTTTCTAGTCTAAAAAATCATATCATCGCATTTAAATTTTTTGAGAAAATCCAATATTTTGGTTATAATATCGAATAACGCCCTCTATCGGCGGCCGTGTAGGTCACAACTGTCACGATTACAAGAAACCTAAAAGCCCAAGAAATGCGCTTTTCAATGATACCAAATTTATCCAAATCCATTAAGCCGTTTCGAAGTTACAGGCATTTATTTAAATCAACATTCAAATACCCCCCACCACTTTATTTCGAAAGATAGAGAAAAATTGTTTTTACAAAAAATGTCCGACTTTGAGTTAACATTAAAACGCAAATACTTTTTTGTTATATTGATTGGAGAAAATCGCGAGAAACGTAACTTTATGTAATTCAAGATGGTGGAAACGCCCACTGGCGGCCATCTTGGAAACTTGAAAATAATTTCCAGCATTTTCCCTTGCCCACTTTACCTATAAAATTTTTTACCGTAACTCTCTACGATCATTAGTTTCTGAGATACAGCCGCTTACCTCGCTTATTTGCCCACCCTGTACATTGGATTTATATAAAGATGACCATATTATTGAGGCATACTCAAGCATGGACTACTCGAAAGCGTAGTGGATTTATATTATACTTTCCACTATAGAGAACTTCTCACTGGCTCTTATAAAAATACCTAAATAGTCATTGACTGACATCTATCAAGAGTTAAATAAAAGTTAGAACTTTGCATTTGGATATATTTAGTTCCAGGTTATTGTTGAGGCACCATGTGTTCAATTGATCAAGTTGTTGCTACAATGAGATGCAATCGTGAATGTCATTGACAATTGTATACAGTTTTAAATCTTCTGCAAACAATATCTTCCGACAATCCAACTCTTCACAAACATCATCAATGCATAACAGGAACAAAATAGGTCCGAAATTGCTCCCTTGTGGAATTCCAGATATAGAGGTGAAACAATTAGACTTATATCCTCTATATACCAAAAATTGCTGTCTGTTCGAGAGATATGATGAAAGTAAGGCAACAAGAGCAGGAGAGAATCCCACAAGTTCAAGTTTTCCAAGAAGCAATTAATGAGCTACTCTGTCAAACGCGTTTGAAAAGTCTGTGTATATTACATCCACCTGAGTATTTGTATCTAGTTGTTCTGATAAAAACTGGATCAAAGTGGCTACATTGGTGCTCAAAACTATAACATTGGAACTCTGATAGGCATGATTATAACTACAAATTATTTCAATTATAAAACGAGATTAGATTTTGATCTACCAACCACGTTAACGTTAATTAATTCTATGAAAACTAAAGACCGTAATAATCTAGATAATGTCACCTTTGTATTTTTTCCGAGAATTAATTCGTCGGTCTTTTCTGTCTCTCGCACACACCCACACACACACACACAGGAGAAAAAAAAATTGCTAATCATTAAGGCTTTTTCTTCTACCCGCTTGTCGTTACAAGGACGAATTTTCTCAATTGTCCGGAGGAACCTTGTTTCACTCGTTATATTCTCTACCTCGATAATTACGTTCAGCATAATTGAGCGGAATATTTCCAGTTAAAAGGACGAACGTTAGGCGTTAGCTAGCGAAAGAGGTAAAGCCTGGTAGACGGAGAGGAAGAATCAGCGTCGAGGAGATAGAGAATTAATTACGGAACATCCTAAAACGACAACGACTAGCAGTAGCGGCAGCAGAAGCAGCAACAGCCACCCTCGTCCAAACGAAATGGATATCCCTTTTAGAAAACGTCGAGAGACAAAAGGTAGGAGATAGATGAGGTTGGCAGCACTGTTACGCGATGGTAAAATTCAGAGAACTTCAAAGAACAGAAACGGGAAAAGGAGGGAAGAAAAAGAATTTAAAAAAATATTTTTAAATAATGGAATAATTTTTGTCGTATTGTATAATATATAAAAAGAAGAGAGAGCGAGATGATTTGTCAAACTTATTTCCTTAAATTAAGAAAAACAATTCTTGCTCGCGGCAGGTGAGTCCTGCTAATTAAGCTATGTCTCTTTTACTTTTCTGCCCTTTTTCTTTCTTATTAGTTTTTTTTTTTACAATTGGCTACCTACCATCTACAGAAGGAGAAATAGGTGGCCTTGCTTTTTACCTTTATTACTCGGATGGCAGAATCTGCGGCTCTGGAAATTAAGGAATTCGATTGGAAAAATTAATTGGGCGATGGAGAATTTATCGCCTGAAACAATTTTTGCTGTTGATTTAGAAGGTAGATTGTCAGTCTAATTGGAAAAATGGGACGGAGCCTCTTAATATTAATTGGTTTAATTAGAAACTGTAATAATTAAAAGGAACGTCGCAGGAAATTAATGCCGTGAGTAATACTCAGTTTATATAAGGCAGCTGTCGTATTGAAATAGCTCATTCTTTATAAATCTGACAGCTGTCAAATTATAAAGAAAATATAACTTTACAAGTTTTCATGGTAGGTACTAATTATCATATTGTATAAACAATTATTTCTCCAATTTTGGTAGTTCTATCTATCAAATTTGACAGCTGTCACATTAGAAAAAGCTTCTGACAGCTGCCAAATTGTAAAAAAAATCGTTCATCTACCGGAATTATAATTGTCCTGTATCCTGCTAAACTATAAACGCACTTTATTCTCACTGCTTTAAATGGAGCATAACATTTAAAATACGTTTACCAACTGTCAAACTAAAATACAATTATTTTTTATTTTTGTAACAGTTTTTAACGGCCGCAAGGATATGCCAATTGTGAGGAGAAAATTGGTAAATCAATGACATTTTACAGTTGTGATAGTAGCGATTGTCAACATAAATTTGACATCTGTCAAATTATAAAAAAAATAACTTTCACAAGTTTTATGACCCCCGACTCCAATTTTGGTAGTTCTATCTATAAAATTTGACAGCTGTCGCATTAAAAACACCTTCTGACAGCTGCCAAATTGTAAAAAAAGATCATTCCTTGTAATTTCAACGTCTGCAGGAATTATAATTACCCTGTAAGCTGCCAAACTATAAACGCACTTTATTCTCACTGCTTAGTAGAGCATAACGATTAAAATACTTCTACCAACTGTCAAACTAAAATACAATTATTTTTTATTTTTTTATCAGTTTTTAACAGCCGCAAAGATATGCGAATTGTGAGTGGAAAATGGTTAAATCAATGACATTTTACAGTTGTGGTAGTTGTAATTGTCAACATAAATTTGACAGCTGTCAGATTATAAAAAAAATAACCTTCACAAGTTTCATGGTACTTATTATTATATTATTATAGAAACAATGATTTCTTCAATGTTGGCAGTTTTATCTATCAAATTTGACAGCTGTCACATTAAAACCACCTTCTGACAGCTGCGAAATTGTAAAACAAGATCATTTATTGTAATTTAATGAATATAACATTTAAAATACTTCTACCAACTGTCAAACTAAAATACAATTATTTTTCATTTTTTAACAGTTTTTAACAGCCGCAAGGATATGCAAATTGTGAGGGGAAAATTGCTAAATCAATGACATTTTACAGTTATGGTAGTAGCGATTGTCAACATTAATTTGACATCTGTCAAATTATAAAAAAAATAACTTTCACAAGTTTTATGACACCCGACTCCAATTTTGGTAGTTCTATCTATCAAATTTGACAGCTGTCGCATTAAAAACACCTTCTGATAGCTGCCAAATTGTAAAAAAGATCATTTATTGCAATTTCAACATGTGCAGGAATTATAATTACCCTGTAAGCTGCTAAACTATAAACGCAGTTTATTCTCACTGCTTAGTAGAGCAGAACGATTAAAATACTTCTACGAACTGTCAAACTAAAATACAATTATTTTATCAGTTTTTAACAGCCGCAAGGATATGCCAATTATGAGAGGAAAATTGCTAAATTAGTGACATTTTACAGTTGTGGTAGTTACGATTGTCAATGTAAATTTGGCATCCGTCAAATTATAAAAAAAATAACCTTTACAAGATTGATAGTACTTATTATATTATAGAAACAACGATTTCTCCCATTTTAGTAGTTCTATCTATCAAATTTGACAGCTGTCAAATTGGAAAAAAGTTCTGACAGCTGTCAAATTGATAAAAGTTTTCCAATAAACGCAGTTTATTCTTACTACGTAATTGTAACTGCCTACATATATCTGGCAGCTGTCAAATTTTATAAATACATCCGTTACAATTTCGATTATAATAACCATCGACAAATTTCTGACAACTGTCAAATCGTAAGATTGCTTTCACAATAACCACCGCCGTTAAACTAAAAAAATATCTGTTGTTTTATAAAGAAATCCGCTGAAAAAATAGTTGAATAACACCATGTTGACACTTGGGACTATCAATATACATATTTGACAGCTGTCAAAGGTATTAAACTATAAACGGAGTTTAGTTTCCCATTGTTTTGACGAGCGTAATAATTAAAGTATTGTTGGGGATTTTTCGTATTATAACCAAGAATATAAGAATTTTTGACAGCTGTCAAACTGTAAAAACAGGTATTATCCCCACTTTGATAGCGATCTGTTTTCACAGTTTCAACACTTACAATTTATTCGGAAGATGGACATCTCGAAAGTGAAATGTTGTATACGTCATCGCGGTCGACTCCATTTTGTTTTTTGTTTTTTTTTTAATTGGATGATGCGCTTTTTTCTCGGCATTTGAGATGAGGGGGTGAGTAAGAATTAGGTTACATAATCTTCTGTTTGAAAATAACCGCTTTGACAGTTCTGGGGGGGGTACAGGGTGTTTCGAAAGGTCTCTTCCTTTCGAAACACCCTGTGAGAAGAGAGATAGTCGCCATCTTTGTTTCCTTTTAACCCTAGCGATTCGATTTTTTTCGTATTTGAAGTAAGGCGGACAGAAGTAATTTTTTCATCTAAATGTTTTTTCGAGAGATAAAAAATTTAGACGGTGATTTTTAAAAAATTGAAAGTTTCGATGTGTCAACGCCAAAATTGAAATTTGTAATTTGAATTTTGGATTGGATCGTTTCCATCCTGAAGATCTGACAGTTCTAAATTTATAAAAATCAATTGTTTTATATAGCTGTCATATATTGGCCGTTGTGATTGTGACAATTAACACTGATTAGTTAGTAATTTATATTTTACTAAGTACAGCTAAAATCTTGTTCAAAATAAAATGTTATTCAGCAAAAACTACACAAACTTTTATTCGAAAAAACTTCTTGAATAACATATTTCCTTAAGGAGAATGTTTACAAACACCTACCGACAAAAACCACTTATCGCCGACTGAACTTCTCTCCCCTGCCGTATAAGCAGGCGTCTCCTCAATATAGAAAAGCGTGCTATACCATTAAAATGTATTCGACGGTGGTTACGAACTTTCCGGCATAAACAAGAATTATCAGCGAGCTTCATCAAATATTAGAACATCGCGTAGAAACTATTTAACAAGAAGTTCGAGCCGACTTATTTTAGAAGTCACGTCCTGAGGTAATTTTCTTTATTTATATCTAGAATTTCTATATAATCGAATTTTAGATGAGCGG
Organism: Holotrichia oblita; assembly: GCA_023690525.1. Taxonomy (NCBI): domain Eukaryota; kingdom Metazoa; phylum Arthropoda; class Insecta; order Coleoptera; family Scarabaeidae; genus Holotrichia; species Holotrichia oblita. The sequence goes on from CM043020.1 coordinate 103,980,141, forward strand.
AAGTAAATTAGAACACTAATTAACTAGCACCCGCAACAGGCATAACAAACAAAAATAATGATTTATTGGAAGTTTGTTTGTGTCCCGGCAGAAACGTCCGTGTCGCAAACTTAATTATTTAGATACTTTACTTAAAGAACTTTTAAGAAGATGGTAAGCAAGTTGGTGATGGGTTTTTCCGCCGAAGGAGAGGAGAAACTTTCTTCTAAATTAAGATCTTCAGGTTTGAGTAAAGTGCACACCGTTTTAGAGCGGCGGGACTGGTAGGAAATTTTCCTTTTTTGGACGACAGCTTCCTCAAGTCATTAAACAACGCTTCGCCTCTGGCTGTCTGTCTGAGATGATTTTCTTTCCGCGAAAACTTTATTTATATTTTATAAAAGATAAACTGTCATATTTTCCCCTTGCGTTTGCGCGCGGTTTACATAAGATGCCATCAATCAATTAAGAAATATGGTTGTTGCTTCGTAAAATTTCACGGCTTGGTAAATGAAATATTTAAGGTATGAGAAACTTTGAATATTATATGAAATCCGCCAACAAAAATATGTGATCAGGTGCAATTCTGTTTGATGTTCGAAGCTGACAGCGTTGAAATTAAGAAACATTATCGAAAAAATTTCAATCTCACTTCGATCGAAACCTTTTTTTTTAAACTTTTTAAACATTTGTGTAACAAAACATGCATCACAGTTTGAATATCATGACTTTGACAGTTGAAACAATCAAAACATTTTTGACAGCTGTCAAATTGTAAAAGTAATTACACAGCACTTACAGAGTTTATAATTTTCTAAAAGCTGTAACCGTAGCGTAGTTAACGGTAAATTCAGTTACTTTTTACTGTTTTTAGTGATAGATGAACTGTTAACATATCTAACAGCTGTCAAATTATAAAAACAGTTATCCTCAACTGTTGAAACTGTGAAAAATGATCGCTTTTGCAGTATGACGTTTATATTGTATTTTTATTTAGTTACAACTGTCAAAGTGGAAGAAATAACTGTTTTGACAGTTTGACAACCGTCAGGAATTTTTTGATGTTTGCCAATTAAAATTGTAAAAATTTTGAAGCGATATCTGTTCAAAACATAATTAATCCGAACAAAAATATGCATCAGGTGCAAGTCTGTTTGATGTTCGAAGCTGACAGCGTTGAAATTGAGAAACAATTTCAATCACACTTCGATCGAAACCTTTTATACTCAAAACATTTACTAAAAAAAAATTTTCTTTAAGCTTTTTAGAAACATATGTGTAAAAATACATTCGTCACAGTTTAACATGATTTTGACAGTTGAAATAATCAAAACATTTTTGACAGCTGTCAAATTGTAAAAGTAATTACAGCACTTACAGAGTTTATAATTTTCTGAAACGGTAAATTCAGTTACTTTTTACTGTTTTTACTGATAGTTGAAGCTGTTAACACATCTAACAGCTGTCAAATTATAAAAACAGTTATCCTCAACTGTTGAATCTGTGAAAAATGATCAGTATGACGTTTATATTGTATTTTAATTTAGTTACAACTGTCAAAGTGGAGGAAATAACTTTTTGAATTTGACAACCGTCAGGAATGTTTTGATATTTGACAATTAAAATTGTACGAAAATTTTCAAGCGATATCTATTAAAAACATAATGAATCCACCAACAAAAATATGTGATCAAAGTCTGTTTGATGTTCGAGGCTGACAGCGTTGAAATTGAAAACATTATCGAAACAATTTCAATCTCACTTCGATCTTTTATATTCAAAACATTTATAAAAAAAAAATTTCTTTAAACTTTTTAGAAACATATGTGGAAAAATACATTCGTCACAGTTTATCATGATTTTGACAATTGAAACATTCAAAACATTTTTGACAGCTGTCAAATTGTAACAACTGTGTAACAGCGATAGTTGAAGCTGTTAACATATCTAACAGATTCAAATTATAAAAACAGTAATTTAATTTAACAGCTTGCAGAAAAAAAAGTTGCCTCTGCAACTGTTGAAACTGTAAAAAATGATCGCTTTTGAGTATGACGTTGTCAGTTTGACAATTAAAATTGTACAAACATTTTGACGCGATGTCTATTAAAAACATTATTAGTAGCTCTTTTTCAATCTGACAGTTGTATGAAGTATTTTAATTGTTATGCTCACTAAAGGTGATAAGAAAAAAAACTGCGTTTATAGTTTAACAATTTTCAGAGAAATAATAATATTTTGACAGTTCCAACTGCATAAATTAAGAAAGATAGATGTTTTTAAGATTGGACAGTTGTCAAAAATCGGTAAGAGGATAAAATCCGTTCATAATTTAACAGCTTTCATTATAACCCCTGCCACTGACGAATCTTTCAAACTAAGCGTTCTTACAATTTGACAGCTGACAATGTTTTTACAATTTAACAATTGTTGACGTTCGAGATTTATAGTTTTACACCTTTCATACAAATTATAACCACTTCTATTATAGTTTACAAACATTTAAAAAATATGACAATAATTTGACAGCTGTCAGATATATTTTTTTTTAATTCTAATTATCAACTTGGAGAACAGCAGCGGTTTTTTAAAATACACAATCAAACTTATAAATAATTGCAATTACCCAAACTATCCATAAACTCACTAATTGTACAGTATTATTATGGTCGCAATCGACACATTTTACAGTTTGACAATTGTCGTCTGAAATATTTGAATTTTTACGCCCCTCAAAATAGTTAATAATTATAACGCAATACAAGTGTTAGAACTGTCAAAAATGATAACCGACAGTTAAAAAAAAAAGTGTCAAATCTTAAAAACACATTTATTAGTGTTCTTGCCAAAATCCGTAAAATCGATAATTTGACAGCTCTCATAAAAATTATAACCCCTGCCAGTGACGAATCTTTCAAAGTAAGCGTTCTTACAATTTGACAGCTGACAGTGTTTTTATAATTTAACAGTTGTTGACGTTTATAGTTTAACAGCTTTCAAGGAAGTTATAACCACTCCTAATTTACAGTTTATAGTTCAAGAGGTTTCAAAAATATGACAATAATTTTGACAGCTGTCAGATATATTTTTTAATTCTACTAGTAAATAATTGCAACTACCAAAACTGTCCATAAACTCACTGATTATACAGTATCATAGTCGCAATTAACACATTTTACAGTTTGACAGTTATCGTCAGAAATATTTGAATTGTGACGCCCCTCAAAATAGTTAGAAATTATGACGTAATACAAGTGTTGGAACTGTCAAAAATGATAACCGTCAAAATGAGGAAAATACCCTGTCTTTACAGTTTGACAGCTGTCAGAATTTTTCTTTATTGGTTATGACACTGAAAATTGCCAAGACCATAGAGCCGTTGCTTATTTCGATAATTCCAGCTGTCAAAATGATTTTTTTTTCAGTTTAACAGTTGTCACCGATGCGTTTATAGTTGAAGTTTGACAGCTGTCGCAAATAGTTCAATTGCAACAATGAAAAGAAATAGGTGTGTTTTGAGATGCGACGCTCAAAATTGTTGGCAAAATCGAACTTTCAAAATATTTTTTGACAGCTACAGCACACCAAAACACAGCAATTAAAAACTTTCTACACCGTCGGACAAAATTATCTTTAATTAGATCCTAAATCCCTTCTAAAATAACCAACATATGATTACAAACAGTGGATAACATCAACATAATCTTCAACGGATGTAATAGCCACTGTGTCTCTACCAATCTGCAATATTAACGTACCGTATAGACGATATAGTCCGGTAAATATTAGCTTGCCTTGCCTTCTGGCAGGCGTAATATCCGGACGTATAAGCTAGTGTATGCACGGTCATGACTTGATTAACTAATATCTTGTAATAGAGGTAGCAGCGGCTATGATGACAGCAAGGACAATTGACATTTGCTTTAGATTTACCACGTACACAAAAGCTTTATTACACGCTGTAGTGAAAGCTATTGTTAACATGACGATGCGCATAATTAATTATCCGCTTTTAAAATGTAATTTTTCTAAACTAACACGTCAGATGCTAAAATCTTAATCGTACGAAAACGAAAGGTGCTGGAAGACATGCTCGGATAAACAGAGGAATTTCTCACAACTGAAAACGTCGATATCCAACCGCAACTCCTTTCATCTGTTAAATCCTATCTTCACGCTTTAGTTATTGAGGAACTCCCGAAACTCAGCTCCTCGCGTTCGCGATGCACAGCTTTCGACCTACGACGCCGCATTTTTCATCGTATATTCGTCGCTTTATCTCGAACTTATAGGTGGTGGAATATTTCAGAAGGGTGTGGAAGAGAAATGGTGTGTATCTTCGTAGAAATAAAGATGAGTGTATCTATGCATGTATGCATCGTGTCGAAAGGATGTATTCCGCACGTAAATGTAGTCCATTTGTAAAAGCGTCTCCTGTACTCTCTGTAGTATGTATGAAGATATATGTAGATATATACGATACTAGTTTGAATAAAGTTATAGTTTTATTTCGAGTTATAAAACTAGATGAAACTTTAATTTAAAAAAAAATTATTGCGTCAATTTTTTGGCCCCCAATTTTTGGGTCATCATAAATCACTATCATTATCATCGGAAGACATTAAAAATATCCAGAGTGAGCGGATTCCGCAACGAGCCCACCCGACAGATTAACCTCTTGGCTGTTAGAACTTGTGCACATCCTTGGAAAAACAGTTAGTTTTTTTGCATTTTTATTTATTGTACATTTCGTATTTCTTTTTGTTGTTGTTTTTTTTTCTATTTATCTTTCTTTCTCTTTATTTAAATTGCTAATATTTATGCTGTAAACCTAACATTGTATATACAGGGTTTCCACGGCCAAGTGGGACATAGGGAGAATACATATAAAATCGGTTTTCGGTGAATATTATCTCCCCAATACTACTTCATTCAAAATTAAAAGCCGCATATTATAACTGGGTTAACAATGAACACCTCCACAATCATAGTACAAAGAAATTCATTTTAATAAAGCCAAAAAATTATTATTTTTAAATCTATTGTTCGTGAATTCGTAATAAGGCTTTTAATACCTGAGTTAGTGCAAGCGTCCGTGGCGTAATGGTTCGCGCGACGGCTTAATAACGCAAATGCAAGGATTGTTTAGGGTTCGAATCCCGGCAGAGATTAGTTTTATTTTTTAATTTTTATCTCGAACAATAATGCTACAAACTCAATAACACTACAAAAATCAGAGATTTTGAAGACTATAAAATCGATAATTTGAGTATTAAGGTAAATAATGAATAATTTTTACAATAAAAAAAAATGATCACGTGCTATATATGATTCGATTTTTAATTGTTACTAACGACGAATCATTTGTCAAAATAAACAACAAAACTTAATAAGATTTAAAAAAAATAAAATTCATTTCTCGGATTCGAACCCCAAACAATCTGTGTCTTACGTTATTAAGGCGTCGTGTGAACGTCTGCGCCACGGCCGCTTGCACTAACTGACGTATTAAAAGCCTTATTAGGAATTCACGTACAATAGATTTAAAAAGAATAATTTTTTTGGCTTTATTAAAATGACTTTCTTTGTACTATGATTGTGGAAATGTTCGTTGTTAACCCAGTTATAATATCCGGCACTTAAATTTGGATGAAGTAGTATTAGGGAGATAATACTCACCGAAAACCGATTTTACATGTATTCTCCCTATGTCCCACTTGGCCGTGGAAACCCTGTATAGATACTATACTACGTTAGCTATGATATAGATATACATTATGTTTTATAATTAATATTTCATGACTAATTTGTCTAAGAAAGAGCTTTGTTTTGCACACTTGAACGTTAGGTCATTGTTGCCTAAAATTGCGGATATTGAGCAGTTAATGCACGACCTTATGATTGATATTCTCTGCGTGACAGAAACATGGTTGTCGCCTACTGTCGAGGATGATGTTGCTGTTACCGGTTACAGTTACAGTCGCGGTGGGGGTGGTGTGGGTATTTATGTGCGCAATTTTCTGAATTGCAAATGTATTACACCAAATAGTCTTCTTGAACAGCTTTGGATTTCAGTTAGTACTAAATCTGGAGATTTTGTAGTTGGTTACGTGTATAGGCCGCCAGATTTTGACAGCGACCTCTTTTTTAACGAGCTAGAACTACGGTTGGTTGATTATATGTTGATGTCGAATATCGTCTTTTGTTTGGGGGATACCAACTTCGATCTACTGGATGGTGGTTTTGGTTTAGCACAGAGGTTTACTCGATGTGTTGCGTCGCTGGGAATGAATCAAATTATTAGTGAACCCACTCGCATTACACGCTCTTCGGCTACTTTGCTTGATATTATTATCGTTTCAAATGCATCTGTCGTCAGCGAGTCCGGAGTCGTTCCTTCTGAGCTCTCTGATCACGATGTTGTTTTTTGTAGGGTATCACTATTGTGCAGCAAACCGCCCAGTTGTGTAACATATCGAGATTTTTCTGGATTTGTGCACCAGGACTTTTTGGCCGATTTGAAAGGAATACCTTTTAATTTAATGTTTAGCATGACTTTGACGGACAAGATTGATTTCTTTAATGGTGCTCTTCTGTCAGTATTCGATCACCATGCACCTGTCAAGACTGTGAAAGTGACAAGAAGTAAAAATCACGCCCTGGATAACTGACATTTTTGAATGATAGGAGCCAACTTGTGCGTTTATCCAGTAGTAGCTCAAAACCTCTTTGTTTGCATAGCGGTGTCCCGCAAGTGTCAGTTCTGGGTCCACTCCTTTTTTCTATTTATACATCGTTCTTGCAAACATATGTTAGGCATAGTCGCATACAAATGTATGCAGATGACACACAAATATATAAATCATTCAGAGCCGTTGATGCTGACTTTGCTTTGAGTAAGATACAAGAAGATTTGAACGGTGTCGCCTGTTTTGCTGAAATGCATTCTCTCAAATTAAACCCCAACAAATCTGTAGGTATTCTATTTGGAAAGCCGGGGGATATTGATAGGTTTAAGGACAATATAAACATTACGATTAATAATACTATGGTACCTCTCTCTCTGATCGAGCAAAGGATTTGGGACTTACTGTAGACAATTCTTTTAGGTATAGAGAACACATATCCAAGATCATAAATGTTGCGTACAGTAATTTGAAGCTGTTATATCCTCATCGACATATTCTCAATAGGCAAACAAAGACAATGTTGTGTGAAGCCTTAGTTCTGTCCGCTTTCACTTATTGCGCTCCTGTATATGGGCCGTGCCTGGATGTTGTTGATCGCCAGAGGGTGCAGAGAGTACAGAATACTTGCATTAGATTCATCTATGGTATTCGCAAATATGATAGTGTTTTCCATAGACTTATGGAACTGAAGTGGCTAAATATGATCAATCGCATTAAGCAATTTTCTTTAAACTTATTTCGTAAGATAATATACTTTCAAAAACCGCACTATTTGTGGAATAAAATTAAATACCGCTCCGACGTTCACAACGTTAACATTCGTAGCAAGGGACTCATAACTCCACCGGTCCACTACACCACTTTATTTGAGAGGTCCTTTGCCTACAACATTTATAGACAATATTATTATCGGAATAATTTATCGGTGTTAAAGCAGGGGACTGTAACTGTGTTACAGTCTCTAATGAACCGCACCTTATGGTTTTTTCAATTAATATTGTATGCTGTTTGTTAAATTTGTTTCTTTTCTGTTTGTTGTGAAAATAAAGGCGTTTATTATTATTATTATTATTATTATCATCCATCATTTAGTTCCAGACCCCCGTCTACGTCGACGGCGATTATTTAAAATTGTGTAAATAGAACCATAAATCGCCAACGCGTCCGAATGTGTCCGGTTCATAGATCTCCTTCGCATCCGACAGTTGTACATTTGGAAATCCGAAATTCGAACGGCGGGGTCTTAAAGTAGAACGTTTTCGGACACCATCCGCAATATATCAACGGGAGAGCAACAGGATCGAGCAACACAATAATAACAATACTGAAACGATGAGAACATTCCGAGTTCTATTCTACGCTACCGAATTGTTTTTGTCGGAGTAAATTCCGCCATGATTCACTAGATACCCATCAAGTAACGATGCATTTTGTTTATACAATCATGGACAAAACAACTCAAACAATACGAATCAATCTTCGCCTACAGAAGCCCAAGATATCAAAGTTTCATACTTCCGCGCATACAGGTATAAACTTTTTCTTTCAATGCTATTTTACCGCCTTACTACGATTCAATCCATCGTTCTGTGTGCGATGGGGAAAAGTTCTTCAGACACGACCTTACCGACCCCGTACGTGCCGTATCGTCTTTACGGGACATCGGAGTCCCGAGCACTCTATAAAGCGGATTTTTCCCTCACGCACATCTCTCCTGTCCAAGTCGCAACGCCGACATAAACGCGGTCTCGGGCGCGCGTAAACCGGGCACGCGAACGTGACTCGACTACCGATCAACGCAACGGCGCCATCTAAACGTACGATTCCGTATCTTCGTCGCAAATACGGAACAAATCTAACAACTAATCGAAAAGGACCGGGAATATTTTATTAGTGGCGGACTAGTATGTGTTACGTTTCCCTATTGGATCCGAGACGATCTAAGTAAGTCTTTCACGTGTCAGTTCGATTGAAATGTTATGAAGGAGAAACGAAAGCCGACCTGGTCGGAAATATAAAAGATCCTTTATTGAGGAAGGAGGAAGTTTCCTAAAAGATGGAATTAATTATTGCATTGTGTAAAGCTGGAACTTGTATTATATACTTAAATACAATTTATATCTTATATCTGCAAACAGGCGATTTTACTGAAAATGAAAAAATACAGCAATTAAAAATCAGCAAAAAGTTAAACGTCAAAATCTGACAGCTGGTACTACGAGGGAGCGTTTTTATATTCGCGGAATGGGGGATAAGGGGTGGAAATAAAAAACCAAATTATTTTTCTTTTTCAATATATTCACCTGCAAGACGGTTACATTTTTCACATCTTTCAATTAATTTATTTATACCCTCATAAAAAAATTATTTCTCTTTATCTGCAAAATACGCCGAAACTGCCTCCTTGACTTCATCATCGGCAGTAAATTTTTTACCGCGCAGCTCTTTTTTCATTTTCGGAAACAGATAATAATCACTAGGGGCCAGGTCTGGGCTGTAGAGTGGGTGATTCACAATTTTGAAGCCCACCTTATGCAGGGCAGCTGACGCAACGCGGCTCTTGTGGACGGGCGCGTTGTCGTGCAAAAGCAGCACACCTTTCGTCAATTTTCCCCGTCTTTTCTCTTTAATGGCTTCTTTTAGTCGCTCTAATATTGAAGCGTAATATTCTCCGGATATAGAAACACCTTTATCTTTATAATCAATCAACAATATTCCTTCCGAGTCCCAAAATATCGTTGCCATGAGTTTCCCAGCTGATTGTGACACTTTAAATTTCTTGGGAGGTGCTGTGCCCTTTTTATGCCACTGCATGGAGTCTTGTTTGGACTCAGGTTCATAATGATGAACCCAAGTTTCGTCTCCAGTAACAATTCGAACACCATCCTTGTCTTCATTACAGAGGTCCAAAAATGCACGCGAACACTCTACGCGCTGTTGTTTTTGCGGCGGCGTGAGCATTCTCGGCACCCATCTTGCAAATATTGCTCAAAATTTTTACGTACAGGTACAATAATAGTAATAATAATGTAATAGGTAATTATGTTAAACTAATGCAGTGTTGTATGAGGGCCAACATCATCGGCACTTTACAGAAGGTGTGTGTTTACAGGTTATGTCTAAGTAGAATGGAGTTGTATCGGTTTTCATCGCTAAAAGTGAACAGAGATAGCTCTATGAAGACCAACTGCATTAGTTTCCACCATAGAATGCTTGCAAGTCGAAAATATTTGATGGAGATCAACTATATTGGCTCCCATCACCGGTAGTGACCATCGATAATTCTGACGAGGTTAACTATAGGTATGGGTTTCATCCGTAGAATGCTTCCTAGACGAAGAAACTTGTAAATATTAACTATATTAATATCTTTCACTGGCCAACTGTGGTGGCTCCTTCCAGAAACGTTAGTGATAAGGAAGAAGAAAAGTCTAACACTGTGAATACCTTTAACAAGGCCAACAATATCGGCGATTTTGACATATTTTACTGGAAAATACCTTGAAACCAACTGTATCGGCTCCTTCCAGAAACGTCTGGAATAAGGAAGAAGAAAGTGCTAACAAAGCCAAAACTATACCGGTTATGTTTGGCGATAGTGACCGTGGATACCTCTAGCAAGGCCAACAAAATCTACGATGACTATCTATAACTCTGGCGAGGCCAACTATATCGGCTCCCATCACCAGTATTCGCTATGGGTTGCTCCGAACAAATCAACTACATCGGATTCCCCTAGAGAACGCTTGCTAGTCGAAGGAAAGCCAACATCATTAGCATTTTAAAGAAGGTGTGTGTCAACAGGCTACGTTTAAGTCGAATAAAGTTGCAAAGGCCAACTATATCGGTTCCCACCGCTGGAAGTGACGGAAGACAGCTTTTGAAAACCAACTATATTAGTTCTAGCAAAAAATGCTTGTATGTCGGAAAAAAAAATTATGAAGGTCAACTATATTAACCCCCATCCCCGATGATGGGTATGGATCGGTCTGACGGGGCCGAATACTTTCGAATCAAATATCGAAATATTGTCTATGAATAGCTCCGACAAAAACAACTATATCCACTTCATCCACGGCATGCTTCCTAGTCTAAGGAATTTGATGGAGGCCAACTATATCGGCACCTTCATCAGTATTGAGCGCATGGATAGATTTGACGAGACTAACTATCCCGATTTTATCCATAGAATTACTTCCTAGTCGAAGAAACTTGTAATGGTCAACTATATTGACATCTTTTACTGAAGAACCTAGAACGCAACTGTGTCGGCTGAATTGATGAAGATCAACTATATTGGCTCCCATCACCGGTATTAACCATGGATAGCTGTGACAAGGACAACTATATCTTCCATAGCTGTAGATTTCTCCACAAAGTGCTTTCGAGTCGAAATAATTTGAACCGTGCCAACTGTCTAAGCTTCCTTCACCGGTATTGATTATGAATAGCTCCGGTAAGGCCAACTATATCCCCTTCATCCGCGGAATGCTTTCTAGTAGAAGGAATTTGATGGAGGCCAACTATATCGGCACCTTCATCAGTATTAACCATGGATAATTTTGACGAGGCTATAACTATCCCGGTTTGATCCGTAGATGGCTTCCTAGTCGAAGAGACTCGTAATGGTCAAATATGTCTATTGACATCTTTTACTGGGAAATACCTGGAAGCCAACTGTGGCGACTCCTTCCAGAAACGTCTGGAATAAGGAAGAAGAAAGTGCTAACAAAGGCAAAACTATACCAGTTATGTCTGGCCATAGTGACTGTGGATACCTCTGGCTAGACCAACAAAATCGACGGTGGCTATATATAACTCTGACGAGGCCAACTATATCGGCTCCCATCACTGGTATTGACTATGAATAGCTCCAACAAAATCGGCTGCTTCTACAAAACGTTTGTTAGTCGAACAAATTTAATGAAGGTCAACTATATTGGCTTCCATCACCGGTATTGACCACGGATAGCTCTGACAAGGACAACTATATCTTCTATAGCTCTTCGAGTTGAAAGGATTTGATGGATGCCAACTGCATAACTTTCCTTCACCGGTATTGATTATAAAAAGCTCCAGTAAGGCCAACTATACCCACTTCGCCCACGGAGTGTTTCCTAGTCGAAGGAATTTAATGGAGGCCAACTATATCGACGCCTTCATCGGTATTGACGATGGATCGTTCTGACGAGGCTAAGGTTTCGTCCGTAGAATGCTTCCTGGTCGTAATGGTGAACTATATTGGTATTTTTTACTGGAAAATATTTGGAGGCCAACTGTGTTGGCTCCTTCCACGACGCTGAGGAATATGAAAAAAAAGTGCTTAAAAACAAAACGCGGCTTTTATATGCTCTGGCAAGTACTTTTTTTTACATGTAATGTCATCAGTAACGCCAATAATTCTGTAAATGCAGCGTTGCCAAGGAAATTGAAAAAAACTCCTATTAATGACTGTAAAAGCTGTAAATTGTTGACTTTGACATCTGAATTTCCCAATAAACTGTTTCTCTGCGCTCTGAAGTATAATAATACATCATTGGTTATGCAAGAAAGAGATTTCAATTTTAAACCTCAACCATTTATAGTCCCTGTTGTACCCTACTGTACACAATAAGAAGACACTACTAATAACTATTCTTTTATTTTACACATTAACCAAATACATAACATTATATTATATGTTCTCCCGACAATCACTCCGCTCCTCACTGGTCTCTACTGACTCTCCAAGTCCCGGCCGGTCCACACCACGATCCCTACTACCAGTCATCGGTCTCCACAATCCCTCAATTTTTTTCAATTTAATTGGTGGCACTTTTGACGCCTCTGCAGGATGCGATGGTCGAACGATTACTGCTCCTTCTGATGTCAACTGGTTGGGAATTGGATTTGCGTCTCCAGCTCCACTGTGCCTAGTTTCTAGCACCTTCTTCACATGTTTCTCAGTCACCTCAAACTCCTCTCTTCCAAATCTGCTCGTTAATTTGTTTGGAACGACCATATTTTGAACTAACACTCTATCTCCCTCTTCTACCTCTCTTTCTTTTGCTCCTCTCGCTTTGTCCTCTCTATCTTTCCCTTTCTGTTTATTGTAAATGCCTTTATCTTTAGCTTCTTCGTCTCTTTCTTCATGCACCAGATCATGTATTGAGGGGATTTTATCTCTAATACTTCTTCCTAACATCAATTCGGATGGAGATTTTCTGACTCTCCAAGTCCCGGCCGGTCCACACCTCGATCCCTACCACCAGTCATCGGTCTCCACAGTGCCCAAAAAATATGTTTGCATATGTTAAAGAAAAGCTGTTCGCCTTAACACTTCGCAATTTACCCACGGTTCAAATCCAATGTATAAATTAATACGAACGAATGTAGATTTGTTAGATTTCATCGGTTCAAACGAAGATGTCTGGCGATACATCCGTACAGACGTGATGCAATACGAATCTGATAGATTAATTGCCTCGCCATCAATATTATCGTCGACGCCATCAAATATTTACGAAACACACGGCTGACAGCGCATCATTCATCCGCCAACGTTTTTCGCAAATATCCAAGGGCAGTGTAGCCGTGTGCAAGTCGATGCTCGAGCATAACTCGCGCATAAACACATAAACTTAAATTAGTTTAGCACATCTGGGGTTATTCCGTTTTAGATGTTAGTATTGATCATGTTATCGTAGGATGTAATTTCGTTAGCGTCAAAAAAAACAAAACACAATCTTGTTTGCCCGTTAACCACTCAACGCGATCATTTCGATCATTACGGTCACGCGTCGAAAACTTGTTCAACATCTTATTTACGCAATTCGCGGTGTTAATTAGTTTGGAGTTAAAGAGTAATCGTACCCCGTTCCCCTAAAGCGCTTCCAGTAAATCGCCGACGAATCGCTAGACGGCGTGATTGATTAGTAGCGCCCTCACGTGTAGTAAGAATAGGTATCGCAGCCAGTGTAGATGGGAAAGACGAGAAATATAAGACCGTTAACTTCCTCTCTTCCGTCTTCGTCTAGGTTCGTCACGCCATGTCATTAGCAAAATTAAAAATTAATAGGTCGGAAAAGTGGCAACGCTTTCACGGGTACCAACTACGATATGGAGTGGAAGGGTTGCTACAGACACCGAACAGAAATGGATGAGGGATGAACGAAGATAGGAAGAGGTCGTAAATCGCCGGAAGAAGAAGTTCATGTCGCTTAATTGACGACAGTAACGAGATGTGTTACATTTACCTTAGTGTATAATTCTAATTATTAAAGGAATAAAGCGTAATAGGAGGATGTAAAAACGTTAATTGCGTTCCTTTTGTAAAAAACAATTGAGAGAAATTGCATCTTCCTTTTTTATAAAAAAAAGGACTAAATTAACTGACGTTATAAAAGTTTCCTAATTAGATTTAATGAAAGCAACGTTGGTTTAGTAATCAACGCTTTTCAACTGCTTCTCTTTAAACAAATTATGCGGTATACTGCGATTAATTGAAAAGTATAGCAAGTAAGGACGTATAATTAGTAGTTGTGCGAAAGATCGATCAAGCAGCAGTAACCACAACTTTATATTTCCCTGCCCCCTCCCCGTTTCGTACTGTCAAAATAGAAAACAATTACTTATTTACAGGTGATAAACATATCTGTGTCTTTATAATTTGACAGCTGTTGGAAATATTTTGCAAAGCCAACTGTCAAAATTCGTTAAAAAAAAATCTGCAGCTCTCAAACGGATTTTGACAGTTTTGACAGCTAGAACCAAGGACACCGTAAAATAATTATAATAATAATTTTATAATTCTGCACATTTCAAACGTATACAAAAGCTATCAGAAATATTTTGTCAATTACAACTACCGGATGCGTAACAATCGATTTTATAACTGTGGATTTTGACAGCTACAATTGTCAAATTTGGTAAAAATTAGTTTTTAAAAGTTGACAGCTGCTCGAAATATTGTTTTCACAGCTAGAACAATGGGAACCATCAAATAAACGATTTTATAATTCAGAGTGATTTCAAGGGATGTAGGCTCTTAATATACACACAGATAAATTATCGGTAACACCAACACCACAACTTTTGATTAATTATACTCGTTGGACACGTGTTTCGAGAGCGTATAGGCCGATGTTTTATTTGTTTCTCCGTCAGTAAAATTCTAACCGACAAGTCACCCATTTTTTTTTATCTTTTAATTCCTGATTTATTCCCACTTAGAGGTCAATAAAACAATAAATAATTAAATACCAATTTATTCCATAACATATAATAATATGTTTTCGTTAAATAACTTCTTCAGTGGAAGAAATTGACATTTAATATGTGTCAAATTACTAATAATATAAATATAAATTGCCATGCCTATCAACAAAATTATCTAAAAAACAAACAATTCATTGATATATCGAATTTTAATTATATTCACAAGTAATAATGAAGGAATAGTGATTTAATACAACATTAGAAATTGAAATGATTTGAATTATTCGTATATCAATCTATTTTTTGTCAAGCTCTAACAATTCTGTTCAAGGACTAGGGAAAAACATGGCAAAAAAACCTAGTCAAGAGCTTAAAATTAATAAAATTCAGGCGTGAATTAAATTGTTATATATAACGCTTAAATTATCAATATCCGTTATATATAACAATTTAATTCACGCCTGAATTTTATTAATTTTAAGCTCTTGACTAGGTTTTTTTTGCCATGTTTTTCCCTAGTCCTTGAACAGAATTGTTAGAGCTTGACAAAAAATAGATTGATATACGAATAATTCAAATCATTTCAATTTTTAATGTTGTATTAAATCACTATTCCTTCATTATTACTTGTGAATATAATTAAAATTCGATATATCAATGAATTGTTTGTTTTTTAGATAATTTTGTTGATAGGCATGGCAATTTATATTTATATTATTAGTAATTTGACACATATTAAATGTCAATTTCTTCCACTGAAGAAGTTATTTAACGAAAACATATTATTATATGTTATGGAATAAATTGGTATTTAATTATTTATTGTTTTATTGACCTCTAAGTGGGAATAAATCAGGAATTAAAAGATAAGTACACAAAGGTCAAAAAATACATATATTAATTTTTTTTTATTGTAATTTTTAAACGAGTTGTGACAATTACAGTCGTCAAAACTGAATAATTTGACAGATGTCAGAAATATTTAAATAAAAACCTGTCAAAATTAATTTAAAAAACAAAGAACTGTTGTAAGTTGATCTACAATCAAATCTGAGAAAAATTATATTTTTTTATCATGTAACAACTATCAGTAATATTTAGTAAAGTAAACTGTCAACATTTGTGAAATAATTGCTTTTTTTTCAATTTAACAGCTATTAGAAACATTTTGACAGGTATATATTTTTTATTCATTGTTTTATTTATTATTATAATTATGAAATTAATAGTTTGACAGCTGTCAGCGATATATTGATGGACAAGCTGTAGAAATCGTTTTTTTAATAATTTGATAGATGTCAGTAATATTTTAATAAGTAAACTGTCGACATTTGTGAAATAATTATTTTTGTTTTCGTTTTAACAGCTATCAGAAACATTTTGACAGGTATAATTTATTTTATTTATTGTTTTATTTATTATTATAATTGTGAAATTAATAGTTTGACAGCTGTCAGCGATAAATTGATGGACGAACTGTCGAAATCGTTTTTTTAATTATTTGATAGATGTCAGTAATATTTTAATAAGTAAACTGTCAACATTTGCGAAATAATTGTTTTTGTTTTCGTTTTAACAGCTATCAGAAACATTTTGACAGGTATAATTTATTTTATTTATCATTTTATTATTATTACAATTGTGAAATTAATAATTTGACAGATATCAGTAACTACTTGTAAATAAGTAAACTGTCAATATTTGTGAAATAATTGTATTTTTGTTTCATTTTAACGGCTATCAAAAACATTTTGAGTCTGTATTTTGATAGTTAACGTGCCATCGAAATAAAAACATAATTAGGGTAGGCTATGTAAATGTTTTTGATCGTTGCTTTAGCCACTATCACATAATGACATTTATTACTTGACATTTTATTGTAACTTTAGTTTATAACCTCAAATTAAATGTCAAGGAATAAATGTCATTATGTGAAAGTGGCTAAAGTAGCAATCCATTCACGTAGCCTAATCTAATTATGATTTTTTTCGATGTGTCTATACAATTGCGAAATTAATACTTTGACAGCTGTCAGCGACATAGTGATGGACGAACTGTCGAAATTTTTTTTTTAATAATTTGACAGATGTCAGTAATATTTTAATAAGTAAACTGTCAACATTTGCGAAATAATTGTTTTTTCTTTCATTTTAAGAGCTATCAGAAACATTTTGACAGGTATAATTTTTTTTTATCTATTATTTTATTGTTTTATAACATACAATACCTCTCAGACTGTATTTTGACAGTTACAATTGCAAAATTAATAATTTTACAGCTGTAAGCGACATAGTGATGGACAAACTGTCGAAATTTTTTTTTTAATAATTTGACAGATGTCAGTAATATTTTAATAAGTAAACTGTCAATATTTGTGAAATAATTGGTATTTTTTCCATTTTAACAGCTATCAGAAACATTTTGACAGGTACAATTTTTTTTTATCTATTATTTTATTGTTTTATAATTACATACAATACCTCTCAGCCTGCATTGACGCACCATGACAGTTACGATTGCGAAATTAATAATTTGACAGCTGTCAGCGATATATTGATGGACGAACTGTCGAAATTGTTTTTTTAATAATTTGACAGATGTCAGTAATATTTTAATAAGTAAACTGTCAACATTTGCGAAATAATTGTTTTTTCTTTCATTTTAAGAGCTATCAGAAACATTTTGACAGGTATAATTTTTTTTATTTATTATTTTATAATTACATACGAGACTGTATTTTGGCAAAATTGCTAACAATAATAATATTTTATATTTTGACAATTCTCAGACGTATTTTGACAGCTGTAATAATTGTAGAATCTTATATAGGTAGTATAAATATATAAAAACATACATATTTATACTTACGAAGCTCAGGCAAGAAAGTAAAATAAGAAATGAGAGGGAAGTGGAAATGCTATTAGAGAACACATTTACATGGAAATAAAAAAAAAACAACATCTAGATTAAAAGAAGGAATACATTTTTCAGATGAAATTTCCCGAAGCAATCTGCCTTTCCATAAACGAATACATATTATTAAAGTTTAAACATAATATATTCTTCACGTCAAGTCACGAGTTGGAACACGTTTTCAGGTGACAAGTACGGCGGAAAAATAATTTTCATAAAATTTTACGGTACGAAGCGCAGGTGAGGTAGGTAAATACGTCTGGTTTCGAATTCTATTTTATCATCCAATTTCCTAGGTAAATCTGCTCTCTAAGTATTCTTCTATATAATACGTTAGGTATTATGTACACATAAAATAATAATCACTAGACCCGTATTAATCACTTAAACCAAAAAAAAAGGTGGCCGTCGTAAATTTCCTTTTTCTGTCGTATTGCTTTGGTGTTTCGTTTTTCACCAGTCGTTACCACGAAAAATCACTCTTCTTCTGTCCGTGCTTTTGTACGTCTGTGTGCGTACAAGCACACATATAAAAGCTATTGCATCCACGGAGGCGATTAGCAAAAGAACCAGGACAATTTATCGTCGACGCTGAAGAAGAAAAATCGTACGTCCCTACGGGCGTACAAGTTCTAAACGGGCTTTGCCTAATGGAAAAGCGCTTAAAAAGTGCATTTTTCATTGCCTCGCAGAACGTACAGATGTAAATATTGTAGTTCTAATGAGTGTTTTTACCCCCTTTTTAAACATTTAGGTCTTAATGATCTTAGTATCAGAAATATTTCATTTATTTCGCTTTGAAGTAGTACCTACTGAAGGAATCGGCAGCAAAGCTGTGTATGAAGTCGTATTTAATGACTCTAGTTATAGCTATAGCTTTTGCGCCAATTCCTAGAACGTTGTATGTAAAATATTATATCACATAAGATCTGTTTACAGTTCCTAGAATAGCGACCATTAGAGAACTGAATAGAACCTGAGATAAATATACGAGGATGGGCTGACAAGTTTCCGACCCAAGAAATGCACAAGACATTTTTTCCTACAATTCATTTTTATTTTCTCTGCAAAGTCTCCACACTGCTCCAAGCAATGCTCCCATCTCTTCAACCCATCTAGATAGTACTTGGCTGTTCACGAAAGTGATAGCTTCCTCATTTGATGAAAATGCCCTCAAAGCGCAATTGTTAGGTTAGGGAACAAAAAGAAGTCTCTTGGGACTAGATCTGGTGAGTAAGGAGGGTGGTTAAGTGGATTTTCGCCTTGGCAAACGCTGAAGTGCGAAACGGCTCATTGTCTTGGTGAAACAATTCTCTACAAACGTGGCCGTTTTTCAGCAATTTCTATCTTTAGCTTGTTGAGTAACGATGTGTAGTGTGCTCCTAATCAATTAAGGTAACTCAATGACCATACCAAAAAAACAGTCGCCGTCACTTTCGCAGGCGAAAAAACAGTTTTAGCTTTGTTTGACATCAACTTACTTGAGATTGTCAATGTTTATAATCGTGTCTAGAAACGGAGTACGAAATGATGCGTGATGGCAACACTGTTAAAATCAGTGTGACCAATTCAGAATGATCACTTTGTAGTTAGTCCAACATTGCAACGAGATAGACACCTGACCAACATGACATTACACGGTATGTGGTCTATATCATCCAGGAATCGAAGTACGCAGTATAGTCCTCTTTTGTTATTTTATAATGATTCGAATATAACTATTATTTTTGGTACTTACGTGGAACGTTGTAAGTTCCTTGATATGACTGTCAGAAGGACCCCCATCTACAATGTGGTATTTTTCTACAAATATGTTGATCTCAATTGCCTTCCACACATACTCTGCCCACAAGATTATAAAGTCAATGACTCCAACAGATAAGCAAGTTAACAACTGGCTTCACAAGTCAAATAATAAATCAATTTAAATTTTTTATTTGGTGTTTTAAAATTGAATAGTAGTATGTAACAGGGCTCTCTGAACACTCCCACCACTATTCCTTGAATGTCATATTCATTCGAGCTGCTTTGAAGCCAGTTTGGGGTAGATTAGGTAGGGAGTAGTTTACATTGTTGTTAGTTGTTAAATTCTGGAAACAGGTTCACGGTTCCGGTGCCAAGTTCTAGGAACCTGTCCAAATCCGATAATCTGTGCCCAAAATCAACTAAGCTGATTTTAAAACCAACCCCCGGACCAATTGAGCTGACTTCAAAACCAGCTCGAATGTATGTCGAATGTGCCAAGTTCTAGGAACCTATCCAAATCAGATAACCTGTTCCGAAAATCAGCTTTGATAAGTAAACTATCAACATCTGCGAAATAATTGGTTTTTTTTTCATTTTAAAAAGTATCAAAAACATTTTGACAGGTAAAATTTTTCTTTTTTATTATTTTATAATTACATATAATACCTCTCAGACTGTATTTTGACAGTTACAATTGCAAAATTAATAATTTGACAGCTGTCAGCGATATATTGACGGTCGAACTGTCGAAATTGGTTTTTTTAATAATTTGACAGATGTCAGGAATACTTTAATAAGTAAACCGGCAACATTTGTGAAATAATTGTTTTTGTTTCATTTTAACAGCCATCAGAAACATTTTGACCGGTATAATTTTTTTGTGTGTGCTCAAAATCAGCTAAGCTGATTTTAAAACCAACCCCCGGACCTATTGAGCTGACTTCAAAACCAAATTTTGATTTACTAATTCAATTTTTCACGGTCCAATAGATGGCTTTTCTACTAGAAAAGCGTTAAAAATAGCTACAGTATAGTGAAAAAAAGTTCAAAATCATTTTCTGCTTCTTCCATTTTTGAGATATTTGAATTTCTCGAAGGAGTTAAGCATTGCAATAAAAGGAAACTCAAAATCATTAGCAGGCAAAACTTGTGCCATTTTGTATCCAAACCAGAAGAACATTAGAATTATTTTTTGCTGTTTTGTGCTGCAAAGTTTTTTGTTGCTTCCGTTGTTGGGATATTTAAATTTGTCTTTGGAGGCGCTTCGTATACCAACTCATTCGTAGCCACGACCTTGGTATCAATTTGAATTTCTATTTTAGGGTGCTGCAGGCTTGGTAGCATCCTGATAAAAGAAAATACAAAAATCAAAGTTTTGTGCGTTTTCTATTTTTGAGCTTTCGAAATAACTTCGATATGATCATTATTTAGACCGTAAACATGAAGCGATAGCCTCATACCCTCATAAAAAAATTGCTTCGGCAACCCTGCAAAAATATTCTTCAACAGCTTCTTTGAGTTGTTTATCAGAAGCAAAACGCTTTCCCCTGAGATGCTTTTTTAAATTTTTGAATAAGAAGAAGTCTGACGGAGCTAGGTCCCTTAACTCTATAAATCCACTGTTTTCTGTAGATAAGAATTCAAGCCATTTTTAAATTTTTAATTGTGTTTCCATAGGCCTCTCCATTTATGGTAGACCCTCTTGGCATATATTCAATAAGCAAGACTCCTTAAACATCCCAAAAAACAGCTGCCATCAGTTTTTTTTCAGAAGATTGTATCTTGCGAGTTTTTTGGTGGTGGAGAGCCCTTATAAACCCATTGCATGGATTCTTGTTTAGTAAGAGGGTCCCAATGATGTACCCAAGTCTCATCCCCGGTGATAATTCGAGATAAAAATGTTTTGTCCCTCTCCAACTCGGCCAAATTTTCTTGAGAAACTTCTTTTGTGTACAGTTTTTGTTCAGGTGTGAGCAATCTGGGTATCCACCGTGCAGACACCTTCTTCATACCCAAATCATCATGCAGAATTTTGAGAACACTTGCTTCGGATATACAGACTTCATTGACAAATTACCAAATTTTCGACTTTTCGCACAATTTCTGCAGTTCGAGCTTCAACAGATCGTCCGGACTCATCATTGATTAACTCTCGGCTCCATTGAAAGAGTTTAGACCAATATTTTGCTTGAAAATAAGACCATTGCTTTCTTTTGTTAGGAACTTTATTACGCTGCGATGTTCAACCTTAGTTTCACTCATTTTATCGAGAAGTAGACCTTCTCAAATCTTAGTAAACAGCACAAACTAAACACAACTTAGCACATGTACTTCTAACAGTGACAGCAATTTTTCAATAATTTCTTTGACATCCTCACTCTTTTGTTTCATAGCTAGGTAGATGACACAAAAATAGGCCCTCGTATTATGACACAGTTTAGTTTTGTTTTTGTCTTGTGGTGCTTCTCTGGCTACCGCTGCAACTCTTGTTGCATGATTTGTGTGTCTTAAATGTGTTCATAGCTTCAATGGTAAATTGATTATATATTTGATTGATATATTTTTTGATGCATAACATATTAATCTACAAACTTCGAAATACGCATCTTTATAGTCATCACCATAATAATATCAGCATCATTAATTGCTGTTAAATGGAAGCACTCTTGCCGTCAATCCAGTTTACGATCTGGACCCGCCATCTATGCACTAAAACAGTACTAACCTCTCTAAACGCAGCTTCCTCCGCTTAATGGTCTAAATTCTGAATCGGTTTTGCGGTTTTAGTATCGGCCTTGGTGATAATGTCTCGTCCTAAACGTTAATAATCAATTGCTGAATGCCGTACACTCTATTCGGGCCTCGAATACACATCACAGAGGTTGTTTACTTGCTACGTTCCGCTATATTCGCCATAAATAATGCAATCGGAATTACGTTGACGTCCATCAAGCTATTATCGAGTCCTATAGATAATTAAACGATAAAGAGATAAATGTGCATCAAGTTATCGAAATCCATTTTTTTCGCAGCTAACGTTTGTCACTGGTGTACCCTCGATAAACGCGTATGTACAAAATACTCCGGGCTACATTATTTGTCACGTTCTCAGCGCCTCGCGAAAATGATTTCCGTCAACAAATCTTCCTAACCCTCTCTCTCTCCCCCTCCTTATACGATCCTAAAAACCGACGCCGCGAGAGAAATATTACGCATCGTAAATATCAACAACAACAACAACAACGACCGACGTAGACGGACGAAACCCGGAGCCGAATTCTGAATTGGAAACGCATGCAAATTCACGTATCCGGTTTAATAATAAACGTGTCCGTTTTGAGAGGTGGGCGCCTTGCGACGGGCACATACCCGTTTCTCGATGAATGGGGGAGACAGGCGTGTGCCTGCTACTATGTTGCGAGGCCGTCCTGAATTTATTGCCTTATCTGTCCGATTTTTACCTTCATATGAAGTCGTTATTCCGGGGAAACGGACGCTAAATTGGTGTAAAGAGCGTTATGGTGCTGTAAATGGGATAGTATGGGGTTGAAATTGAAAATTTTTGTAGAGGTTGTACATTAATGTGTAATAATTGAGTAGAATGTAATGGGATAGTGTTGTGTCATTTCTTAAGATATGTTATTGATTGGAACTCTGATATCACAAGAAGAGAAATGCGTCTTGTTCGCTGTGAGACTCACAGAAGCTTGTTGATAATTTTACTAGCAAGGAACAATACCCGTTCTTTCAGGGTCCATTAACTTGCCCTCTCTGTGTGAGTTGTCCCTAGTAACTTTAAAACACGCGCGATTTTAATAATTGTTTATATACGCGTTGACATGTTTTTAAATAAGCAAAATTATTTACCAAAAAAAAAAATGAAATATTGGCAGAATAAAATTGAGCTTTACTTTGGAACAGACCGACAATTGATAATAATATATCAATAATAATGGTAACATAGAGTAAATTCAAGTGACATAGTCTGTAATGTTCATCTGCTTAAATAAAATATACCCAATTTTGAACAACTGATCAAATTGGAATCTCGCTGAAATAACATTTGCTTAGCGCGCGTGGCAATCTCTTTTCTTTTTCTCGAAATTGACGCCCGCTGCAAAAATTTGGAAACCCTTCTTGAGAAGATAGGTTCATCCCTGGACAACGTATCCAATTTCAGTATACGAGGTTTGTCCGAAATGTATCCGACCTGCGTTCATATCTCCGCGTTAGTGCTAGTCTTCGTCATCCGGGCTGTGGCATCCTTCGAAGTAGTCCCCATTTGATTGAACCACACGCTCCCAGCGGTGCTTCCACATTTTAAAGCAGTCCTCGAACGCAGATTTTGGAATGGCCTTCAGCTCGCGCGTCGCATTATTCTGAATCGTCTCGATGTCGTCAAACCGCTTTCCTTTGAGCGCCATTTTCAATTTTGGGAACATCCAAAAGTCGCAGGGAGCTATGTCGGGACTGTACGGAGGCTGGCGAAGCTGCACAATCTTGTGTTCCGTCAAAAATTGCTGCACAAGGTTTGATGAATGCGCTGGCGCGTTATCGTGGTGAAGAAGCCAGTCACCGCTTGACCAGAAACGCGGCCGTTTTCTTCTCACGGCATCTCGCAATCTTTGCAGAACTTCAACGTAATATTCTTTGTTGATTGTCTGACCTCTTGGAGCAAATTCGTAGAGCACAACACCCTCACAATCGAAAAAAGTAATCAGTAGGGACTTGACATGGCTCCGACTTTGACGTGCTTTTTTCGGCCGTGGTTCGTCTGGACGCTTCCACTGCGAAGATTGTTGTTTGGTTTCAGGATCGTAGCCATAAACCCATGATTCGTCACCAGTAATAACCTTCTTAAGGACATTTTCATCATCACGGACCATCTCCTGAGCGATTGCGGAGCGAAGATCTTTCTGCTCGGTCGTGAGCAATTTTGGAATGAACTTCGCACACGCGCGAGTCATTCTCAAATTAGTGTGTAAAATTTCCCAAACAGTAGTTTTAGGTATTCCGAGATCATTTTCTAGTTCACGAACAGTCAAACGACGATCACCTTCAATAGCAAGTCGCACACGTTCGATGTTTTCCGGTGTTGTTCTCAGCGAAGGTCGACCAGAACGAGGGTCACTATCAACAGATGTGCGGCCATTTTTAAACCGCCTGTACCACTCCTTTATCTGTGTTATGCCCATACTTTCGTCCCCAAAGGCCTTCTGTATCATTGTAATCGTTTCCGTACAACTCTTGCCAAGATTGAAGCAAAACTTGGTGCAAATGCGTTGATGTGTTCTTTCTGTCATTTTCACTAGTACACAAATGCGACGAACGGAAAAAATTTTAAAATTATTTTTGAAGTAATTAAATTTTATTTACTTCAAAATAGAAGTATAATCTAAATTTCCTTTTTAAAAAATATAATCCTATCAGGTGCTAGATTTTGGCGGTTGTACGCGACAAAGTGGGAGCCAACATTAACTTGCCTCCCTCCGCCCCCCGAAAAGAAGTGCGATTATTTAGGAAGTTGCGATGGTGTGGTGCTAGCTGGTGCTAGCTCTAAGCAATCTGGTGCTAGCTTTTTGGATAGATATCTCAACTGGGGGAGGAGGAAGGGAGAGGGCAAGTTAATGGTTACTCTTATAGTTTAACCATTTTTTTCTGGGAAAGTATTTTGGTGCTAGGTCTAAAATTGATGGCGCTAGGTATATCCTATCTGGTGCTAGGTTTTGGAAGTCGTACGCGACAAAGTGGGGGCCAACATTAACTTGCCTTTTTAGGGCCTCTGTGACAACGAGAATTTCGATAAAATTTTGTCGGACAAGCTTACCACTTCATTTAAATTATTTTTATTAAACGATTCTGGAAAAATTAGTTGCGAGGATCTAAATTTGCTGATATCGTAACTTTGTCCGACAAAATGTATTTGCTTTTTAGTAAGAAAAACTTCCAATTAAAATAGATATTGCATTTAGGTCATAATTTTTTTATCGTATCAAATAAGTGACTGCGGGGATCCCATCCTCCATTTCGATAATTTTCGCAAATAAAAAAGACAAGATATAAGTCTCCACGGTGAGGTAATCACTTTTTGTTTAATGTGGGCCCGAGCCCCCGAGGACTAATATAGTAATAATATATTATGAATTAGGACATTTTTGATACGAAATTAATAAAATCCGTAGAAAGTAGATATTTTTATATAAATTATTGGTTTTAAGATGTCTCATGAAGGAAAGAAAAAAAACTATCGGGGTATCAAAATTTAATAAACAAAAGAAAACGGGAAGAAGCGCGTGATAAGAATACGACAAAACTAACAGTTTTTTCCCCGTTTCGTCCGCATCAACTTCAAGTCCTTCTTCTTGCCCTTTGGAAAAGCTGACTGCCATTAATAATGAAGAAAACCAAAGGTTACACCAGCCTGATTTGCAGCTTACAACTACAGCAGAAGAATGTCAACAATTACCAACTTGTAGTGAAACAAACACTGCTGTAGACTCGACCGAAGTAACAACCTCCACTTTAACTGGTGATGATCTAGGTCTTTGGCCAAAGATTCTGAGTACATCTTTTAAACAAACCGTAATTGAAAATGGCCCAAATTTTCCTCGTGATTCATCGGGGCGACGATTTTCTGTTAGTTATAGACAATATCCTCGTCCGAGATGTCAGGTTGCCCTGGAGCCAATGCATCTTCTATTTGGGTGTCACTCTGGATCAGAGGCTTACCTTCCAACAACACGTTAAGAGAACGACGAAGAACTTTCTGGCTGCACGATCGGCACTACTCCAACTACTTTGCATCAGGAGTACTTTCTCACTAAAACTGAAGGTGCTGATTTACATCTCTTTCCTGCGCCTTTCCTGAACCTGGCGAAATCAAACCTAAAGAAGCTAAAGGTCGTCCAAAACAAGATCCATCCCTGACAATCCTGGCCAGTAAGACGCTTCACCACAGCTGCCAATCTTCTGGTTACGCATCTGGCGTAACTTGACCCAGTACGACCGCCGGCGCCGTCCAAAGTGACGGTTAATCGAGTGCTACGCATCGCTGATTCATAGTGGGTCTACACTGGTGAGGACCACGACAACTTCGAAGCAGATGGACCTCACCCACTCAATTAACATCAAGGGCCAGAAGAGCCCGTCGGGGAGATTATGGGGGTTGGGAACTTCGTAATCTTGGAATAGGAGAGTAGGACTTAAGATGTTATCTTTCCGTATTTGCCGTGGAATTTGGAACACTACAGAGAATCAAATCTAGAAAAGAAACACCGCGGTTCGAGGCCTGTACCATCAGACTACAAAGCGAGTGTGTTAGCCGCTAGACCAGTAAGTCACTAGCACGGTTCTGCTGTGGTTATTGGTAATGGACCTGTGTTTTAAATATAAGCTTCTCACGATCTATTTTGCAACCAGAACTGTATCAATTATTTAAATACTGTAAAGGCGACCACATCCAATATAAGTTTAATTAAATTCAATGGAATTGTTTTGGGCAACTGTAAAGGGAAATGTTGCAAATCGAAATGTTACATTTAAACTGAAGGACTTACTAAGAGTAAGTCCAAAGTGTTTAGCTTTATAATGAGTTGCCACCAGTAATCATAGAAGTGTCCTGATGAGTCTCAACACAGTGAAACGCATTAATGCATTATTTACGTGAGGTCTCCCATGTTGAGGATTTGTCAGCTCTATTTGCTGATTTCATATCTGTTTGAGAAAGATTTATATGGTTAAGAACTTGATGTTGAAATAATTGAATTTCTAAAGAGGATTACATTCGAACTTTTAATACCTCGCGCAAATATTCAAAGGAAAAAATAAAATAAAGAATCGATATTCAGTAGGTTCCATCAGGTACACAAGAATTTCTACACCGATGAATCTATTGTCCCGTTTCGACTCTTAAGAGGCTTATTGAAAGTTTGCGATGTACTGGTTTTTTTTTCTCTTGTTGTTGTGACGAACCCACCCAGTTTTTAGGTTTCCATTAATAATGAGGCGGAAAAGCGGATTCGGTTTTACAATGAAATTTCTTTCAGAGCCTGAATGAATGAAACATACGATGGGGGATTAGGTTAGGTTGTTCTGGATTTGCTGCTTTGTGTTTTTTTTTCCGTTTCACCTATGTATTCAGGATTATTTTTAGCTAATACAAAGGCTATTATTGTCGTTGGTGTTCTTTTTATACGTTTAAATTAGAATGAAACTTCTTTAATAAAAGAAGAAGAACGATAATGTAAGATGTTTTCCCTTAACTACAATCTAACTTTCCCTAATAAAGCATTACACAAGCAAACATTACGATGGGGTCGTAAAATGGCACGTTTATTACCGAAAGTGTCTCTAAATCATGGAATATGCATAAAGTACTAGCTTGTGCGCTGTGCAGATATAGATTTCAAACTGGAAGCAAATGGGGAGGAGAAAATATGTTCGACGGCTATATTTAACAATACCGGCGTTCCTTAGAAGAGAGCTTCCGAGATTTAGTGTCTATTGTAGTAGTATAGTGTGGAGTGTACGAAAGGGAGTGTAATGTATAGGTATACTGTTACAAGACTTTTATAAATCTTAACTTGTGTGGGTTTGTTATCTTCTGTATTCTTCTATCTACAAAGTAGTATTTATTATTGAATTATATCCAATCTTATTCAATTCTTTACGACTACAAAATAGTGTAATAATTCGTAATATAAACTAATCTAGCATTAAGTTTGTTTAGCTGTTTTAAAAGACAAGGTCGGAAGTAGTACTGCTGGGTGTCATGGGTGCTGTGGGTGCCCTGGGAATGAGGTTGGAATTAGTCCATTGTCACAGGTGTTGTACAAGAGTGAACTGCGATGAAATTAGGTCTTGCATTCGGAGGAGCACTGACGAGATTTGGAAGGTCGAAACCATCTGTGGTCCGCTTCTAAGGGTACGTTTATGTTGGAGCAACGATAATAGGTATAAACGCGACGATAAGAGCCACGATAAAAGCAAAGCTAATAAACTTTTCTTTGATGTGCCCATCCCATAAATGCTAGACGGTGTGAATTGGCAGAATATCATCAATTATATGGTGACTTAAGAAAGCACCCTGAGAAATTTAAGGAATATATGAGAATGCAAACCGCGACGTTTGATTATATTTTATCGAATATTTCTGAGGACTTACAAAAAACATGGTATAACTGCCATGCTAGGCCAATTCTGCAAGAGGAACGGTTAATGATAACACTCAGGTAAAGTAAAAATTATTATTACCAAATATTTAGTGAAAAAAAACTCTACTATAAAGAAAATAGCTTATAACAAATAAATTGAAACAAAGAAAAGTAAACATGATAAATACATATCTATAGGGTTTGAAACATGGATTGCGATATTAAATTTTCTGGCACCTGGTCGTAGCGATTGTTTATACTATTCACAGGATCCGAAATTATGGTGCTTCTACCGAAAGCTGTTCTTGATTGGTTGTCTTGTGACATAAAATTCTGTGTGACTTCCAATACTTTCATACGATATGCCATTTTGTCAGAGGGAGATAAATATTTGACATGAGGCAATAAACTTAAGTCATCATTTTCCTCTTTTTTGGACGCCTTCTCTTCTAAAAAAAGACATTTTCTTCCTTTCTATTTCCAACAAAGCAGAGCCTATATCATCCTTCGAACCACGCCTCTTTCTACTTTTAGTAAAAGTCTGTGAAGAGTTTCCTGTTGATGCTAAGCTTGGAGGTCGAGTTGCATGCCGTGATGTTATATCTGAATTACTTTCTTGTGAAACGGCAATACTGCTTTCTACATGAGCGGATACGTCATCTTGATTGTCTACATCGTCCACATTTTCTTCTATTTCTTCTTGCTGGTGTTCAAAACAAGCACTAGGATGTGCATCTGCTGCAATGTTTCCTGTAGATGCTCTTGGAGTAAATTGATGTTTTAGAAATAAAAGGCTTTCGAAATATGTCCATTGACCTTTACAAGAAACTGTGCCTTCATCGCATTGGTTTTGGAATGGAAGCCAGGGTAGTTCTAAATTTGTCTCTTAAGGCTTTCCATTTATTTCTTACCGTTACTCCTTAAAAATAAAAACAATATATGTATACAGGGTTTCCACGGCCAAGTGGGGCATAGGGAGAATACATATAAAATCGGTTTTCGGTGAATATTATCTCCCTAATACTACTTCATTCAAAATTAAGGGCCGCATATTATAACTGGGTTAACAATCATAGTACAAAGAAAGTCATTTTAATAAAGCCAAAAAATTATTATTTTTAAATCTATTGTTCGTGAATTCCTAATAAGGCTTTTAGTCACTGCAACTAAACACCCACCACATTAAAAAAAAAAAATGCGTGAGTTAATGCAAGCGTCCATGGCGCAATGGTTCGCGCGACGGCTTAATAACGCAAATGCACGGATTGTTTAGGGTTCGAATCTCGGCGGATTAGTTTTATTTTTTTTTATCTCCAACAATAATGCTACAAATTCAGTAACACTACAAAAATCAGAGATTTTGAAGACTATAAAATCGATTTTTTAAGGATTAAGGTAAATAATGAATAATTTTTACAATAACAAAAATGATCACGTGCTATTATTCGATTTTTAATTGTTACTAACAACGAATCATTTGTCAAAATAAACAACAAAACTTAATCAAGATTACAAAAAAATAAAAAATAAAATTCATTTCTCGGATTCGAACCCCAAACAATCTGTGCCTTAAGTTATTAAGCGCCACGGCCAGTTGCACTAACTTACGTGTTAAAAGCCTTATTAGGAATTCACGTACAATAGGTTTAAAAATAATAATTTTTTTGTATTTATTAAAATGACTTTCTTTGTACTATGATTGTGGAAATGTTCATTGTTAACCCAGTTTTAATATTCGGCACTTAAATTTGGATGAAGTAGTATTAGGGAGATAATATTCACCGAAAACCGATTTTACATGTATTTTCCCTATGTCCCACTCGACCGTGGAAACCCTGTATAGTGACCTGTAATACTTTATAGGTATCTGTCAACTGGACAATCATTTAGAAGCTTGGCATTTTCATTTCGTATGGGAACCACAACAGTGTCAAAAATTGTGAAAGAAACAGTCAACGTTATATGGAATAAACTCCAACCACTTCATATGAAAATACCAACCAAAGACGATTTTGAAAAGATTGCGAAGGAATACTTTAATCTTTGGAACTTTCCTAATTGTTTAGGAACTATCGACGGAAAGCATATTAGAGTTGTACGTCCTTCACATTCCGGATCCACATTTTACAACTACAAACAGTTTTTTTCGATTGTCCTTCAAGCATTAGTCGATGCTAATTATAGATTTATCAACATTGATGTTGGAGGATATGGAAAACAGAGCGACGGTGGGACATTCAGATCTTCTGCTTTATTTTTACATTTGATAGACGGGCGTCTCAATATTCCAAATGCAACTAGATTGCCTCATTCAGAAATTACAGTACCTTACGTGTTTTTAGGAAAAGAAGCTTATCCACTCTTGACTAACCTACTAAAACCTTACAACAGACAACAATTAGACGTTGACAAAGAATATTTCAATGCTAGATTGATAGATAGGAAAGGTATTGAGCATAATTTAAGTGATATTTCAAAGTGTCCAGAAAATCTCGGAATCAGACCCGATATTGGTAGACCAAGGAATAATGCTCAACAAGTTCGAGACTTATTTAAGACTTATCTCTGTCACAATCCTATTTGTAAATTATACTTTGTACTGGTTTTACAAAATTTGCCTTTCAGCCGCATGATATTTAATAGAAATGGTATATATCTGCTTACGTGTTAGTTTTAATTCCAATGCCACTTCATCCCATAATTTATCTAAGATAAACCGGTTGTGATGATTTTTATCAAGTTGATCCCATAAAGATGCTCTGATGAACACTTCACTAATTAATTTATCTATATCCATAGCGTCGTAGGTCGTAGTAAAGCGAAGAAATATAAATTTAAATATATCATCGCTATAGTCCTCTGCGCGACTGCGACTGCGCATCCCCACTATAATCGGGTTACATACATGTGTGTTTTGTTTTTCTTCGCTTCGCTGTTATCGCTGAGCGTCGCTCCAATATAAACGTACTCTTATAGCTGCTCGGCTGCCAACCGTGTCTCAACGCGTCGCTCCAATATAAACACCTGCATATAAAATAATGATATAATTTTCTTT
Source organism: Holotrichia oblita (assembly GCA_023690525.1). NCBI lineage: Eukaryota > Metazoa > Arthropoda > Insecta > Coleoptera > Scarabaeidae > Holotrichia > Holotrichia oblita. The sequence continues at coordinate 104,011,871 of CM043020.1, forward strand.
GCTTCGCTCTTATCGTTTATCGCAGCTCCAACATAAACGTGCCCTAATACTTGATTTATTTTCATTGCACTCGCTTGCAGTTTACAATTAATTTTTATCGTCCAGTATTTTTAAACTCTACCTTCGGTAATGTAAATAAGCAAGAAAACTCAATGACCATAACAATATCATAATTTAAGAAATAATTGACTCAAAAAGTTTAAAAATGTGTGCCTTTCTCCTAGAAGCGCTTTTATCACTGCACGAAATTCGATTTTATCCATTTGCTTGCTACACAAAACACAATCTTAAACAACTATTGACAGTAGACGTCTGAAATTTTGACAGTTGCTATGCAAAAGGTTGACCTTGCCGACCAATGAATGCACTTCAACCTTCGTACGCCATCTATTGCCGATTCCGGAAACATTTCAGATCGCCCTCGTACAGCATAAAATTTTGACCGCAATTAGTTCTGAATTTTTTTGTATTTGGCAAATTTGGGGTTAGGAAGTAAATTGGCTTAAAACACACTTTTTTTTACAAATTCAGTTTTATTGATACCAATGTATAAAGTTGAAATATAGGAATTAATAATGGAATATGATGTCGGGCAAATGTCCGCCTCTAGCACGTCGGCAGACGTCCGCTCTTTCCACAAAATTTTGAACCACATTTTGCAACAAAGCTTCGCTTATCTCGTCAATGCAGCGCCGAATTTCATCTTTCAGAGCGTCAGTTTGTTTGTCGGTTTGTTCACGTAAACCCGGTCTTTCAAATGGCCCCAGAGAAAATAATCCAGCGGCGTTAAATCACAAGAACGAGGCGGCCAATTGACATCGCCAAATCGAGAAATTACTCGACCGGGAAATTTCTCATGCAACAACTGAATTGTTTGGCCGGCTGTGTGGCTTGTGGCGCCGTCTTGCTGAAACCAAAGGTCTCTGATGGCAACATTAACCAATTGTGGCTACAAAAAATCGGTTATCATGGTTTGGTAGCGCAGAGAATTCACGGCGACGGCGTTTCCTTGCTCATTTTCGAAAAAATATGGACCGATGATGCCGCCTGACCAAAAACCGGCACCATACGGTCACTTTCTTTGGCTGTAATGGTTTTTCGAGGACTGTTTGTGGATTTTGTAAGCCCCATATGCGACAATTTTGTTTGTTTTTACATAACCGCCTAATTGAAAATGGGCCTCATCACTAAAGATGATTTTGTTGAAAAATGCGTTGTTTTCGTTCAGTTTTTCAAACAGCCAATTCACAAACGTTCGACGCAAACAATGGTCGGCCAGTTTTAATTCTTGAACGAGTTGAACTTTATAAGCATGAAGATGAAGATCTTGATGCAAAATGTTGCGCAAGGTGCCTCTGGTGATGCCCAATTGTTGCGAACGTCGACGAGTTGATGTTCCAGGCTCATTCTCAACACTTTGCTGTACAGCGGTTATGTTTGCATCACTACTTCCACTACGAGCGTATTGTTTTGGTCTATTGTCAGCAACAGTACCGTGAGCCTCGAATTTAGCGATTAAATTACGCACAGCGGTCTCAGAAGGAGTCTGATTACGAGAAAAAACTGGTCGAATTTTACAAAATTTTCACCATTTTGATAATAAATTTTCACAATTCAAATTCTTTGTTCAAGAGTGTAGCGTTCCATGGGTAAAATTTCCCAACTTTTTACTAAATAAATGTCAAAAGATGATAGCTCAATTCTTGACATTTCATCATTTGACAGCCAATTTACTTCCTAACCTCAAATTTGCCCACCCATTACATATTGGTGAACTCTTGGCGAATACTGAATACATCATCAATTCCATCCCGGTTGAAACCCGGAACTTACTCAGATCCAAATCTACCAACATAATAACGAATTTCCTTCAACATCAACATCTCCCCTCACCATTGAATATTCTTCTGAGGAGTTATTATATTCAGACTAAGAAATTTCTAAACGATATTAAATCAACTCTTCCTGAAGGTGACTCCCTTTTGTTCATGCCGGCTGATAAAGGTCAGCTGACAGTAGCGTTAACAACTAACAGTATTGTCAGAGATCTTAAACATTGCAGTCACATTGATGATATTACTCAGGAACATCTAACTTGCTATAACGGCATCTGCCCCAAATTCTACTCCCTTGTTGTTTTCCTTCAGGGGTTCCCCCACATATCAATTGTCTTCATTTATTGCCTCTATTCTAACTGCCTCCTTCTCTAACAGGACAACTTTTAATTTTACTAATTCCTTCGCTTTTACGGTTGCGATGAAATATAGATCCATTCCAGATGATTTTGTTGTGGTCTCTCTAGACATTGTCTCCCTTTTTACTAATATTCTCCTCGAATTGGTGCTAGATATCTTGGATAAAGAATGGCATAGAGCTAATCAAAATACTACAATGGAGAAATCCACTCTGTTGGATATATTTAGATTTCTCTTTCAATCAGCTTCGTTCACCTTTGATGGTGATTATTACCAACAAACCTTCGGGACTTCGATGGGCAGTCCATTATCTCCAATTCTTGCTTGTATTGTTATGGATGAACTACTCCTATCATGCCTTCCAAAACTGGATTTCGAAGTGCCTTTTATATTTAAATATGTAGACGACATTATTACTGCCGTTCCGGTTACAAGAACTAATACTATATTGAATATTTTTAATGCTTTCCATCACAATCTAAGTTTCACAATAGAATGTGAAACCAATAACTCTGTTCCCTTCCTCGATACCCTGGTAATCAGAAAACCCGACCAAAGGATAATACTCGACTGGTACTTAAAACCGAACTCAGGTATATAAACTATTGCTCCAACCAAGCTATGAACATGAAAAGAAATATTATAATTTCTATGAGAAATAGGGTTTTAAAACTGTTGAATATTTCCTTCAAAAAGTAGAACCTAAATCTACTCTTCGATATATTTTCCAATAACGGCTATCCGAGAAAGTTACTAAAGAACTTAATTTTCAACACATCCACTGCTGGTCTTAATTCGGGTCGGCGTTCACCCTATAGCGTCGACCCTTAAAACTCTGCGGCTGCACTACCCAATCCTTAATGGCCACACTCAGGGAAACGGGCGTGGCGAGAGAATTTGGCGAAGATAGCAGGGGAGGATAAAAGTCGGTTCGGCGAGGAGTAGTCCGCCCGCTGGTTGTCTGGTTGGGGAAATCTTTGGTTTCATCCTAAAACAAGTCGATGATTCTGGAACACTACAGTTTCATTGTAGCTGCCGCGGAGAGTTGACGCGGTTGGCATTTTGGGGTAGGGTTTTTGCGCGGCCGTCCCCGTAGTTCAGGCTTAATTCACGGGTGGGCTAGTTATACCTCACGGTCAGATTTCGTTTCCCACGCTTGGCGGATAGTCGCTATCCGCAAGGAGACCTAGGCCCAGTGGGGTTAGATGTGAGGTAGGAGTTCGCTAAAGCGTCTCCAACGGTGACCCGTCCAACGTTGACAAGAAAACTTGTCTAACATGGGTAGCACGGGGGAGAGGAGCCCACCGGTTCGCCTGGCCTCTCCGCGAGGTGTCGGTCTCGTGCGGGCAGCTGGTTTCGTCCCTCTTTGTCCTGAGGGGTGTGTGCATTTCCGTGACGCCGCATACCTTACGGTCGGTCAGCAGCTGAGTCCCCTTTGGGGGCCAGCAACCACATTTCGTGCTGGTCTTAATATAAATAACTCTGTGACTAGCTCTTCGTCTACCACATTACCACACAGCACTGTTAAATATTGTGAGATGCCGTTTATCAACGACCTCTCTCCTAGACTTTCCTCCATTTTCCATCAATTCCCCGTTAGTCTTGCTTACTACAACGTCTTAAAACTGGATAGATTGTTCGCCAAATGTAAAACTCCGACACCCTTGCTGAAGAACTCTAATTTGGTTTACCGTAATTCGTGTGCTGATTGTGAGAAGGTATATATTGGTCAGACGTCCCACTATTTGGAGAAACGTATTCGACAACATCAACACGATTGCTTGCACCGTAGTACCAAGACAGCCGTCGCAGATCACCACGTGAATTGCAACCACCAATTTAACTTCCGGACATGTATTTTTGAACTTACATGTATACCGATTCTTTTGATCGGTGATGTAGTTTGCATTGCTTGTCGTTTGGTAATTTTTAATTTTACTAAATTTTTTAGGGACTTTAGCAGGTTGATAATCGTGTTACTCTAGTCGGCAAGTGTCAGCATATCTATGACACACTCCCCCTCTCCCCTCCCCCTCGAAAAAATATTGAATTCAAAAATTGTCATAAAACTTTCAGTTTGCAATACAATAGAGCAAAAAATTTGGTTTCATTTAAGTGGTGACTCTACAAAAAATATCTTCTTGCGTTGAAACGTCAGTAAGCTTACTTAACGAATACAGGATAGATTGGAAACAATACGCGACTAACGGAGTGTGAACAATTAAAATCGAAAACTTAAAAAAAATGTTTTAATTGCAAATAATTCTAAAATCAATCCAGCTTCTACATTTTCCAAACTTAAGAGCTGAGAGAGTAAAAATTATGCAAAATTATTCGCAAAATTGCAGCGAACCATCTTTTCTTTTTTTTTGGTTATTTCTAGGAGGCGAAGATTTACGTAATTACCCAATATACATAATGTGACTATGTAAATTACGTTTAAAATAAAGAAATTCTGCAGAAGTGGAAGGCGAAGTAGATACTGGAAATTTGTGAGTATAATGCCATAAAATGAGATTCACGTTAAGTTCAGGGCAAGCGGTTACATACCCGAATATCATCAAGTAAAGAATTGTCTTTACACGTAGTCGGAGCTGCTGCTGCGTTCAAGGATATTTTTTTAGCGAAGGAAGTTAAGTAAAAGCAGTGATTTACATATGCTGTGTGAAGAGGGCAGTTTTATTTATGTATGATCTTAAGTGAATTGGAACGATTTTTCAATACAAGATAAATTTGGTGGCGCAGTCAATAGGATTCGTACATATATGTATATATAGATAGATAATTCATCAGAATTAATAAGTAGAATAGAGTATAAATATAAACTTCGTCCGAGAAGGATTCCCTACAATATCGTTCTTATTTTCTGCTCAAGTGCCGCAGTACCAATTTCAAGTTCTGTCGTAAAATTCAATCGTTTTACGGCGGAAGATAAACGCCTAGTACAACATTCGCGGATCTCCATCTCCCATTCTTTCCGAACTAATTTCGAAACTTCCGTTGGATGCTCCGATCTTTGCAAACAGTATAACTAACAGCGAGTCGCAACTAGTGTAGTAATAAAAGTAACAAACGCTGGCTTACTTTAAGGGTGCATTTCGTCGTCGCGCTCTTAAAGAACTTTTTATTTTATTTTCATTTGAATTCTCGAGAAACACATTCGAAATGATTAGCATTAAATCTGGAATTGGAATATATAATTCAGCAGAGTTTAACGGTCCGGACCTCGTTAATAAATAATTGTTACACTATTCCTGTTTTAAAAGGTGACATTTCAAATCCTTAATAACTTATAGTTCAAATACTCTTTCACTTTAAAAATTAAATGTAATAGAAATGCACTTTTGTGAGATGTATCAGTTTGAAATATTGATTAGATTAATAAATCATTTAGTTTGATGACTTCGTTTTATTCTTGTTTAATTTTATAAATCTTGAGGCAGCGCTCCTGGGCAAAGAGCTATGATCAGCTCGTTGGTGTGGGTCACCATATCAAAGACCAACTTAAACCAATTCGAGATCCTTCAAAACAAAACCTTAAGGATGTTGTACAACATATCCTAATTCCAAGTCTTCATGACAGAGTTAGACACTCTATTGAAGTTCTACAGTAGCCAAACACCAACCTAAGCAAAAATGTCTCAAACAACGAGATTCAGTCAATCAATCGACAAGATAGATTTCTGAACCCCATCATTCGTCCATCCCCTACCCCAAATCTCAGCAAACGTTCCTGGCTAATCATACCTGTAAGCAACCACATCATAAACTTGGTATATGCGCCCACCTCTCGCTAAGCTTCGACGAAAATCTGATAGGTGGCGCGCTAAGATAGCACAATAAATAGTTCAGAACGCCCTAATTCCGCATAGGAGCACTTTGATCCTTTTTTAGGTAAACGGCAACAAACCTCGTTCTACTATTTCCTTATCCGATAGTAAATGTTCTCAGCTTTCAGAATATATATAGGTTATATTTAAAAAAGTGACTACTTCACCTTGAAAAATGAGAAAAACCCAAACGCTGCAACGCTCCAAGGTAGGTATCGAATCTTGCACCGTTCTTGTTTTTTGAAATTTTCGGTCACAAGGAGAAACATTTCTAAATACAACCTACATATTTTCTGAAAGCTGAGAAAATTTGCTATCAGATAAAGAAATAGTCGCGGAGTTTGGCGCCGTTTACCCCAAAAACCGCGGTCAACATGCTCCCATGCGGAATTGGAGTTTTCGTCCTAAGGGCTATTTTTATGGGTTTTTTTGCCAAACGAAGCCCTTTAGCCCAAATTTGACACACTTATCGAAATCAGCATGATCAGTTACATATATATTCAAATTTTCATGGAAATCGAAGGGGTCGAAATTTTTTTCAAAATCGCAGGGGAAAATTTGGAATTTTTGACCATTTTCGAAGGGTGTTCGATTTCGTTCAAATTTTGGATATATATGTAATTGATCATCATACGATAATGGTGTCAGATTTGGGATACAGAGCTCTGTTTGAGCAGAAAATCATAAAAATTGAACTAGGACAAACGCTCCAATTTCGCATAGGAGCACTTTGACCCCGGTTTTTGTAGATAAACGGCACCAAACCCCGCGAGTATTTCTTTATCCGATAGCAAATTTTCTCAGCTTTCAGAATATATATAGGTTGTACTTACAAAAGTGGCTATTTCTCCTCGGAAAATGTGAAAAACCCAAACACTGCAACGCTCCAAGGTAAGCATCGAATCTTGCACTGTTTTGGTTTTTTTAAATTTTCGGTCACAAGGAGAAAGATTTCTAAATATAATCTCTATATATTCTGAAAGCTGAGAAAATTTGCTATCGGATAGAGAAATAGTCGCGGAATTTGGCGCCGTTTACCCCAAAAACCGGGGTCAATATGCTCCCATGCTGAATTGGAGTTTTCGTCCTAAGTGCTATTTTTCTTTTTTGCCAAACGAAGCCCTTTAGCCCAAATCTGACACTCTTATCGCATTCAGCATGATCAATTACATATATATTCAAAATTTCAGGGAAATCACAGAGGTCGCGATTTTCTTCAAAATCGCAAGGAATTTTTGACCATTTTCGAAGTGCGTTTGATTTCGTTCAAATTTTGGATAAATATGTAATTGATCATGCTAAATACGATAACAGTGTCAGATTTTGGCTAAAGAGCTTTGTTTGGGCAAAAAATCATAAAAATTGCACCTAGGAGAAACGCTCCAATTCCGCATAGGAGCACTTTGACTCCGGTTTTTTTTTAGGTAAACGGCAACAAACCCCGTTCTACTATTTCCTTATCCGATAGTAAATTTTCTCACCTTTCAGAATACATATAGGTTGTATTTACAAAAGTGGCTACTTCACCTCGAAAAATGAGAAAAACCCAAACACTGCAACGCTCCAAGGTAGGTATCGAATCTTGCACCGTTCTTGTTTTTTCAAATTTTCGGTCACAAGGAGAAACATTTCTAAATATAACCTATATATTGTGAAAGCTGAGAAAATTTGCTGTCGGATAAAGAAATAGTTGCGGAGTTTGGCGCCGTTTACCCCAAAGACCGGGGTCAAAATGCTCCCATGCTGAATTGGAGTTTTCGTCCTAAGTGCTATTTTTATGGTTTTTTTTTTGCCAAACAAAGCCCTTTAGCCCAAATCTGACACTTATCGCATTCAGCATGATCAATTACTTATATATTCAAAATTTTAGGGAAATCAAAGAGGTGGCGCTTTTCTTCAAAATCGCAAAGGAAAAAATATGGAATTTTTGACCATTTTCGAAGTGCGTTCGATTTCGTTCAAATTTTGGATAAATATGTAATTGATCATGTTAAATACGATAACAGTGTCAGATTTGGGATGCAGAGCTCTGTTTGGGCAAAAAATCATAAAAATTGTACCTAGGACAAACGCTCCAATTCCGCATAGGAGCACTTTGACCCCGGTTTTTGTAGGTAAACGGCACCAAACCCCCCGAGTATTTCTTTTTCCGATAGCAAATTTTCTCAGTTTTCAGAATATATATAGATTGTATTTACAAAAGTGGCTACTTCACCTCGAAAAATGAGAAAAACCCAAACACTGCAACGCTCCAAGGTAAGCATCAAATCTTGCACTGTTTTGGTTTTTTTTAATTTTCGGTCACAAGGAGAAAGATTTCTAAATATAATCTCTATATATTCTGAAAGCTGAGAAAATTTGCTATTGGATAGAGAAATAGCCGCGGAGTTTGGCGCCGTTTACCCCAAAAACCGGGGTCAACATGCTCCCATGCTGAATTGGAGTTTTCGTCCTAAGTGCTATTTTTATGCTTTTTTGCCAAACGAAGCCCTTTAGCCCAAATCTGCCACTCTTGTCGCATTCAGCATGATCAATTACATATATATTCAAAATTTCAGGGAAATCAAAGAGGTCGCGATTTTCTTCAAAATCGCAAGGAATTTTTGACCATTTTCGAAGTGCGTTCGATTTCGTTCAAATTTTGGATAAATATGTAATTGATCATGTTAAATACGATAACAGTGTCAGATTTGGGATACAGATCTCTGTTTGGGCAAAAAAATCATAAAAATTGCACCTAGGACAAACGCTCCAATTCCACATAGGAGAACTTTGACTCCGGTTTTTGTAGGTAAAGGGCGCCAAAACCCGCGAGTATTTCTTTATCCGATAGCAAATTTTCTCAGCTTTCAGAATATATATAGGTTATATTTACAAAAGTGACTACTTCACCTCGAAAAATGAGAAAAACCCAAACGCTGCAACGCTCCAAGGTAGGCATCGAATCTTGCACCATTTTGGTTTTTTCACATTTTCGGTCACAAGGAGAAACATTTCTGAATATAACCTAGATATATTCTGAAAGCTGAGAAAATTTGCTATTGGATAGAGAAATAGTCGCGGAGTTTGGCGCCGTTTACCCCAAAAACCGGGGTCAACATGCTCCCATGCTGAATTGGAGTTTTCGTCCTAAGTGCTATTTTTCTGCTTTTTTGCCAAACGAAGCCCTTTAGCCCAAATCTGACACTCTTATCGCATTCAGCATGATCAATTACTTATATATTCAAAATTTTAGGGAAATCAAAGAGGTGGCGATTTTCTTCAAAATCGCAGAGGGTGTGTATGGAAAAAATTTGGAATTTTTGACCATTTTCGAAGGGTGTTCGATTTCGTTCAAATTTTGGATATATATGTAATTGATCATGCTAAATACGATAACAGTGTCAGATTTTGGCTAAAGAGCTTTGTTTGGGCAAAAAATCATAAAAATTGCACCTAGGAGAAACGCTCCAATTCCGCATAGGAGCACTTTGACTCCGGTTTTTTTTAGGTAAACGGCAACAAACCCCGTTCTACTATTTCCTTATCCGATAGTAAATTTTCTTACCTTTCAGAATATATATAGGTTGTATTTACAAAAGTGACTATTTCATCTTGAAAAATGAGAAAAACCCAAACGCTGCAACGCTCCAAGGTAGGCATCGAATCTTGCACCGTTTTGGTTTTTTCAAATTTGCGGTTACAAGGAGAAATATTTCTAAATATAACCTATACATATTCTGAAAGCTGAGAAAATTTGCTATCGGATAAAGAAATAGTCGCGGAGTTTGGCGCCGTTTACCCCAAAAACCGGGGTCAAAATGCTCCCAAACGGAATTGGAGTTTTCGTCCTAGGTACTACTTTTATGTTTTTTTTTGCCAAACGAAACCCTTTAGCCCAAATCTGCCACTCTTATCGCGTTCAGCATGATCAATTACATATATATTCAAAATTTCAGGGAAATCACAGAGGTCGCGATTTTCTTCAAAATCGCAAGGAATTTTTGACCATTTTCGAAGTGCGTTTGATTTCGTTCAAATTTTGGATAAATATGTAATTGATCATGCTAAATACGATAACAGTGTCAGATTTTGGCTAAAGAGCTTTGTTTGGGCAAAAAATCATAAAAATTGCACCTAGGAGAAACGCTCCAATTCCGCATAGGAGCACTTTGACTCCGGTTTTTTTTTAGGTAAACGGCAACAAACCCCGTTCTACTATTTCCTTATCCGATAGTAAATTTTCTCAGCTTTCAGAATATATATAGGTTATATTTACAAAAGTGACTACTTCACCTCGAAAAATGAGAAAAACCCAAACGCTGCAACGCTCCAAGGTAGGCATCGAATCTTGCACCATTTTGGTTTTTTCACATTTTCGGTCACAAGGAGAAACATTTCTGAATATAACCTAGATATATTCTGAAAGCTGAGAAAATTTGCTATTGGATAGAGAAATAGTCGCGGAGTTTGGCGCCGTTTACCCCAAAAACCGGGGTCAACATGCTCCCATGCTGAATTGGAGTTTTCGTCCTAAGTGCTATTTTTCTGCTTTTTTGCCAAACGAAGCCCTTTAGCCCAAATCTGACACTCTTATCGCATTCAGCATGATCAATTACTTATATATTCAAAATTTTAGGGAAATCAAAGAGGTGGCGATTTTCTTCAAAATCGCAGAGGGTGTGTATGGAAAAAATTTGGAATTTTTGACCATTTTCGAAGGGTGTTCGATTTCGTTCAAATTTTGGATATATATGTAATTGATCATGCTAAATACGATAACAGTGTCAGATTTTGGCTAAAGAGCTTTGTTTGGGCAAAAAATCATAAAAATTGCACCTAGGAGAAACGCTCCAATTCCGCATAGGAGCACTTTGACTCCGGTTTTTTTTAGGTAAACGGCAACAAACCCCGTTCTACTATTTCCTTATCCGATAGTAAATTTTCTTACCTTTCAGAATATATATAGGTTGTATTTACAAAAGTGACTATTTCATCTTGAAAAATGAGAAAAACCCAAACGCTGCAACGCTCCAAGGTAGGCATCGAATCTTGCACCGTTTTGGTTTTTTCAAATTTGCGGTTACAAGGAGAAATATTTCTAAATATAACCTATACATATTCTGAAAGCTGAGAAAATTTGCTATCGGATAAAGAAATAGTCGCGGAGTTTGGCGCCGTTTACCCCAAAAACCGGGGTCAAAATGCTCCCAAACGGAATTGGAGTTTTCGTCCTAGGTACTACTTTTATGTTTTTTTTTGCCAAACGAAACCCTTTAGCCCAAATCTGCCACTCTTATCGCGTTCAGCATGATCAATTACATATATATTCAAAATTTCAGGGAAATCAAAGAGGTGGCGATTTTCACCAAAATCGCAAGGGGTGTGTATTGAAAAAATTTGGAATTTTTTACCATTTTCGAAGGGTGTTCGATTTCGTTCAAATTTTAGATATATATGTAATTGATCATGCTAAATACGATAACAGTGTCAGATTTTGGCTAAAGAGCTCTGTTTGGGCAAAAAATCATAAAAATTGAACTAGGACAAACGCTCGAATTCCGCATAGGAGCACTTTGACCCCGGTTTTTATAGATAAACGCCTCCAAACCCCGCGACTATTTCTTTAGCTGATACCAAGTTTTCTGAGCTTTCAGAATATATATAGGTTGTATTTACGAAAGTGGTTACTTCTCCTCGAAAAATGAGAAAAACTGGATTTTTGACGCTCCAATTCTGTATGCAAGCATTTCACCACCCCTTTCTAGGGGCGCTGGCTTCATTCTTTGCGTCAAGTAATGGTAATTCATGTAAACAGCCAAAACAACAGATAATTATATTACATTAATACGAAGGCCAACTTGTCGGCTCCTGCACCAGGTAATACGCAAGGGTCAACGATTTCGATACTCCCACTATAAAGGAAAGTGCAGACCAACTTCTCGGCTCTCTTCACTACAATATATCTTCAGGCCAAGTATATCGACTTCATATAGGAGGGTTAGGAGTGAGGAAAAGGTTCCTACAGCCGCATCATGCGACGTAATAAGCAAAAATAAATTGAAAATGTAGTTATTTAGGAGCGGTTAATATCTCCAACGAAACTCCCTTAAATTTTACGTCGAATAAGTTATTGTTTCAACTAAATCGTTTTCGAATCTATTCATGATTTAAAGCCGTCTCCCCCGCAGATATTTATGTCAAAACATTATTCTAAAGTTTCTTCCCATCACGAACAACATCAGTAGTTTCTATACACGATAACATTCCATTGTTATATCCCATATACTACTGGATGTGCACAATACATTAATACATACATACATAGAGAGTATATACAACAATCTAAAGCGGTACTCACAACTTGAATGTGAGAGTTTGTGCGAGGGAGAGAGAGAGAGACGTGTTTGCTTTGTACTTGACAGGGTTCGTTTAGCTTCCTTGTGTTTTCAGCAGTAAACTCGCCGAACTAACAGGAATTTACGTATCTGCGATGATACTGTATTCATTGTTATAGTAAGGGAATAGTACCATCATACTTTATTACCATCTTTTCCTAGTCGAGAGAGTTGCAATTGCAGCGTTTTGTAACGGGGGAACACCATACGGATACGCTCCTGGAACGGGCGGTTCGTTTCTCACGATTTAAAGCGCCCCGACAAGAGTAATAACCCGCGCGCGAGCTCGTCGTGAAGTTGCGAAAAGAAAAGAATCGGAACAAAAAAAAAAAAAAAGGAGAACCGAACACCTAAAAAAAAGAAAAAAAAAAGGGAAACTATTCCACGACGCGTGGAAACTGGAGAACGGTCTGGGGTTTGTATAGTACGGGATGAAGTTAAAAGTCTTATACGGGTTTCGATAAATTAATTTCGGAGGCCTTTTTACGCGTCCGTCCGACGGTCATTAGTCATTTTGAAAGGGCTTGTGCCGCCCCCGTGGGAAACTAATTTTTACTTCTTTGTAGTTTCGGGAGAGGTCGTTAGCACGGAAAAAAGTCCGGGACTCGAAGAGTGAATGCGTTTTGGGCGTGTTGGAGGATTTGGACAGTGTCAAATATATGAAAGGAGATAATTGACGTTTAATGGATTCTGTCGTAAGATGACATTTTTTTTTGATTTAATAATCTATAATGACACTTCTTTTTGTTGTAAAAAAAGATCTTTGTTTCTTATGTCACACTTGCTAACATGCATAGGAGGGCCAATAGGAAGGTAGGTACTGGAATCTAGCGGCAAATACAGAAATAAGTACAAACTCAAGTTTAGATCTCCAATTAGACCACAGTATAACATTGGACCAAAACCAAAGGCTACTTTGAAAAAATCAGATTCCTAAGCCCTCTCATCTACAGATGTTGCAGCCCATACCAGCTGCAGATGTGGTGTGTTTAAACGTAGTGGATCAGTTTATTGCGAGGAGGTTGTTGGTTGGTCCGGGTCCCGACGAAGAAGCAGGTGTTGGGCTCTTCTTACCATGGTACGAGTAGGAACCCTGTCCGGGTCCAGGCCAGCCGTTGCTGCTATAATGGGGTTGGAGGACTTCCAAGGCATTGGTAGCCAGCTGCGCCGCAAATTGAAAGAGAGATGGAATTTCCAGGTCCCTTCGGAGATCAACTTTCCTCACCACCCACGGGGCATTAACGATTATCCTCAAGATTTTATTTTGGGCGTCCAAACGTTTTACGTGTGTCTTCTCAACGTAGGCCCAGGACAGAGCTCCATAGATAAGTATAGAACACAGAAAGATGGAGTATATCAAAAGTTTGTCTCAGAAAAAGCTTTTCGTGCAGATAAAGGAGTAGACTATAGATCTAGAGGCACTAAAACGGTTTATAACCTTTGTTACGTATTGGCGGAGGGTCAGTCTGCTATCCAGAATCATTCCAAGATAGGTGACCGAAGTCGGCAATAAAAAGGTGGTCATAGGCAGGACGTAGGCGCCTCGTAAATCGTATAGTGGACCAATGAAGCATGTCGTTCAAACCGCGCTGAAGGCGGCAACACAAAAGGGCCTCCCTTCTGGATGACGTAAAAATGGCAGTGTCGCCAGCGTAAATTACCAACTGCACTCCCTGGTTTCTAGGAAGGTCCTGAATGAACAACAAAAAGAGCGTTGGACCAAGAAGCGAGCCCTGCGGAACGCCCACTGAGGCCACTCTTGGTGACGATGTAGATTCCTCGATTCTGACAACGAAAATCCTCTTCTGCAGGTAAGACCACAAGATCTTAACCACCTCGAGGTTGATGCCTGCCACAACCATTTTGTAGATAAATCCCCTGTGGCATGCTGTGTCAAAGGCACGTGCGAAGTCCAGAAACACCGCACCCATCGTCTCTCGTGTCTACAATTGCGAATCGCCTCCGTAACTCTAAAGAGCTTAAAATTTTTCTTGAAGACTTCTGAGTATAACAGATTCAGGAATCTTGGAAAGATTTGACAGGAGAGAGATGGGGGCGGTGGTTCTGCGGAAAGGTTGAGTCTTGATCCTTTTTAGGGATGGCGATTATCGTAGCTTTCCTCCAGACTTTAAGAAAGTTGGAGGATGGCATTGACGATTAGGAGAAGTTCTTCCAGAACAGAGTCTGGAAATCTCTTAATTGGTTATAAGATCTGGGCCTGGAGTCTTGCCAGGTTTTCTGGATTTAATAAAGTTCTTAATCTCTCCCAAGGTGGCTTTCGGGAGACTTTCCCCTTTCAGAGACAGAAGATCATCAACAACACCATCGACCTGTTCCAGAAGATCATTATCGGAATCACTGTCGGAAGAAACATCATGAATCGACTGAAAGTGGTCGGTCAGGACCTCGGCCTTTAAAAAAAAATCATAAGCCAGACAATACGATCGTTTGTACGACTTGTCGTACTACAAGTTGAAAATAAAAACGTAAAGACAAGTCAATTGCTGTTTTTCCTCCAGACGTAGACTGTCGAACGAAATACGATGTTGTAACAGATTGTACAGTCGATTGTTCCTTCTGTGGTTGTCCAACGAATTGTACAACCGATCATATCGTCTGTAGACCCCTTTAGAAGCAGACAGTTCTCAAAGATTCGTCTTACAACTGTACTTCCTTCTGAATTTGAAAACCAGCTGGTTAGAATGGAGAACCGTTTTTGGAGTCTCACCAACTGAATGGTATACCAACTAGCGTTTAGGAATAAGATTCCTCGTCCTTTAGGCTCCAATCTTGCTGCAGAAGGGGTTAGCTCAAAACAATAACTGCCGTGTACTGTATAAGTGTTGGGGATACCTTTATATTTCTAATGAGAATGTTTCCTCGTCCTGCACACCACCTGTGACTAATGGGTGATGCCACCCTCCCAGGTGGTTTAGAACGGGGCTGCTCACCAAGTGATTTGCAAAAAAGTTTGACCTTACAGGATATGCCAACTATGGCACTATCGTGAGAATTTCTCCTCACACACCACACAGAACTCAGCCCTCACTATGACTTAATAACCGCCGATTAGGACCACATTATATCGCCTCGATTTTTGGCAAAGCTTACCAATAATATAGACAGCATCATTTGCAAAAATTGAGATTTTGCCTTGCATCAGATGGACAGAATACAGTGACAGACTCAACTTTGCCCAGTAGGCCTTCTCAAGTTCTGACTATGCAAGGTAGGTCTTCATGGTAGAAGGATAGCCCCAAGGTTAAAATGTCAAAAGGTTAGGCCTGATTTTGTGCCTCCCAAACACATAGGACTAGTTCCTCAGCCAAAGAGGAAGGTGTCGAACAAAACTCATAGCCCTAATCCTTCAACTGTCACAACGTCTTCACCCTGCAAATTGAAATTCGAATAATTTTTAGCTTTAGAGACCCAAAATGGCCTATACATGCCAAATTAACTGTTTAGCTATAGCAAAGAGACACACACACACACAACTAATTTTAGTTAGTAATTTTGAGGTTGACAAGATTATGTAGTCGCCGTTTGTTTGTAATACACGTTCTTATCGCAATAAAACAAAAAAGTTGCAGAATCTGTCGTGGCCAGAACGACAAAGTGACACGACCTCAAAAGGTAAAGAAATCTCACTTTCTATCTGAAAATGGAATCGCCGTTCTATTTCATGCACGTCAAGTCAGCTTACAAATGTTTATAAATCCGCAATGATAAATGCCTCCGCCTCGGTTTGCGGATTAAACCGCTCGACTTAGTAACAACTCCGGCGGCTACGCCGAAAGGGTGCGAAGGGTGAATAGGGTTACGTGAGGGCGACGTCGTGGGACCCGCCGTATAGCACGACGTAGGAGGAGCAGCCGAAAAGGACGATGTGCAGATGGGTGGGTGGAAAATGAATGAAAAGGAAACTTAGTAGCGCTAGTACGGCAAGAAGAGCAAACGCATCGTTGGGGGAGTTGTCGCTAGAGGGTGACTAGTTTTTTGCGGGTATTCAATTAGGATGGGCTTGAAGGTTTAAATCGGAAAAAAAAATAGAATTGAACGCGAGGAGTTGATTGTTGTCGTCAACAGGATGAATTCAATGTTAAACGCTCCATATCATTTTGAAGTATGTGTTCGCATGTATAGGCAACTGAAACGTAAAAAGTACTAAATTAGCAAAATACTTAAACTAATCCCAGCCAACGACAAGCATAAAGGAATCCCGAAAAACTTGAAGAAGTTTTAAACTGTAATAATAATGTTGAGACCTTACAGTGCTCCGTTTCTTAACATACACGTAGGTTCAGCTGGCATTGCACCAAAGGAAGAATTCGAATATGCCAACGACTGCATCCTCGCTCGGTTTAAATTCAATCTAATTGTGGATGCGATGGCTCGCAGTGGACACAAGCTATAACGTGAAGAGAGGGATACGCTGTTGCAATTCATACTGCCTATGGTGCATTGTGAGCTGAACCTACGTGTATAAGAATCGATATCAAATATTCTTCGAAAAGAATTCGTTGAAATAATAAATCTATCACAGATGTAACATGATAAGTATTGAACACGAATGCCAACTTCAAAGAAATTTAATGATGATATGGATCCTCATATAATTCTCTTTGATTTGCGTTTGTCCCATTTAACATTCTTCCCTATTTCATTTATTTAAAAAAAAAAAACCGCCTCCGCTTTCCTTTTATAATTTTTCCCCGAACAAACTAAATTAACTCAAAACCTTTTTATCGCAAATATGATATCCACTTTACCTTAACAAAAAGGCAGCCTTTTTAGGACGTCGCAAATTTGTATATCCCGTTCTTGTTAGCGAGATGCGTCCGTTTATGTTTTGTCGATTCACCGCACAACTTGCGTACAATTCGTTTACTTTGCAAGAGCGGACAGATCTTCGTTTACTTGCCGGGGATGATGACCATTAACTCGAAGTCCTATACACACACAAACATATACATGTATATATATATATATATATCTTCTGCGGCTGTAGGGCGTACAAAAGGAAGTCGATAACGGGACCCGCTTATATTTCAGTCTGCATTGCGATGATATGGCAAAATAAATTTTTCGTTTTCCTTTTCCTTTTTAATAAAGGGGAACGTCGGACCGGGGCCCCGAGGGAGGATCGGTTTCAAAGGGTCGCGGGTATTATTGAAACGTTATCGTCCGTCCGGCCCTCCTTAATTCGAAAAGGCGAACGTTTCTGCTTCTCCGCCACCGTCTCATGAAATGATGGACGTTTTGTCGATCGTATAGGTTAGGATTATATAAATATGTCGATCACGTTCGTGTTTGTCTTCGAACGGGCTTTATATTTTCTTTTTTTTTAGTTTAGTTTCGTGGAAAGGAGATGTAATCGCTGAGGAAATAAATCTTGAAGTACAAAGCAATCTCTTTAGAGTAGATCTACTCTTATTGTTATGAGTTAAGAGTGAGCGATTGATTAATTATTTATGTGGCAACGACCTTTTAACAAACTGCCAGATCAACCGAAACAGTCTGTGACCAACCCGAGCTTTCGACAAAATTGAGCAAATTACTAGCTATTAGCTTTCGGTAATTAGTTTTTACCTTCTCCAGAGAAAATTGTGGAGATATAGATGCTAACACTAACTATATTTAAGCTATATTTAATCATATATGTACAAAGTGTTCAAGGTCAAGTGCACCAAATTGGCAACGCCAGATTTAATTTGGTAAGACTGTAATATTTCCTGCCCTGACTAGCTAACTTCATTCTGATTATGTTTACTTGTCAAAAGTAAATATCTTATGTCAAGATCATGTTAGCATACCTTTATAATTAAATTTCATGTATTGTATTGAATTCCATCAATGAATTGATAACTTTTTTTTCAGAAAAACCAAAGACTGATCATTAAATTTACTAAATAAACGCAAAAGCTGATAGAATCACTAACAAAAACGTTAATACAATAATGACAGTAAAAAGTGACAGCAGTAGGAGGGGTTAACTTAAACCTGTCCAACATATAAAAATAAAACTGAAGCAGGGTTTTTTGTGTTGCCAACCCGGTGCACTTCGAGTTGGACACTATGTAGTTTACACAACCAAAGACACATTCAAATTATCCGTTGCGCATAAAAAGTCGCAAAAGTGGTAAAGCCCCTGGTTATGATGCAATTTCGAACACCGCGTTGAAAAAGTTGTCGGATAGGGTCGTTCTGGTTCTTTTGAACATTATCAACGCCATGCTACGTTTGAAATATTTCCCGTCCATCTGGAAGCATGCCCGCGTCCGGGTAATACAAAAGAACGGCAAGGACAGTCTCTTCCCTCAAAACTATAGGCCAATAAGTTTGCTCTCCAATATCTCGAAAATCGCGGAGGCCAACCTTTTGAATCGACTTAGAGCCGAAATAATCGATACGAACATCCTGCAGGATGAGCAGTTTGGTTTTAGGGAAGGACTGTCAACTGAGTATCAACTCCTCAGGGTTGCAGAGGAGATTAGAAATTCCCTGGAAAGACGTGAGTCTACTGGAGCGGTATTCATGGACGTTGCTAGTGCCTTCGACTCCGTCTGGCACTCGGGTCTTCTTTTCAAAATGCATTTGGCTGGGATCAATCCCAATATAATATATCTCATGAATTCGTACCTTTCGGGTCGTTCTTTCGATGTAGCAATCGATTCTTCCGTCTCCTCCACTAGGCCCATCCTAGCTGGGGTCCCACAGGGGTCTCTTCTCGGCCCTGAGTTGTTTTTGATTTTCATTTCCGACATGCAAAGCACTACGGGCACCAAACTCGCCATGTATGCAGACGACACTGCAATCTACACTTCGTCTAGATCCGACGCCCTTGTCTGCTCGAAGCTACAAAGCGCAGTAGACGAATTCCTTTCCTGGTCTACCAAATGGCGATTAGCCATAAACCACGATACGTTTTTCGAGGAAAAGATCTGCCCCTCCAGTAAACATCTTCGTAGAGGACGTCCGTCTGCCCTGGAGTTCCACCGTCAAATATCTCGGCATGACGCTGGACTCCAGGCTTACACTCAGACATCACTATGCTGAGACAGCGGCCAAATTTTTAACTGCGAGATCAGCTGTGTCCCAGTTCCTATGTAGCAAAAGCCAGCTCAGCTTAAAAATTAAACTTTTAGTTTATACGATTTTTTTGAGGCCAATACTCACCTATGGATCCCTGGTCTGGTCTAGCGCTGCACTCTCCCATAGGAAAAGGTTTAATATCCTTCAAAATAAGACCCTGAGATACATAGTGAACGCGCCTTGGTACGTCCGCAATGTTCAGATCCATCAGGACTTGAATATTCCCACTCTTCTTCAGCACGCAGCAGCGTTGGCCGAGAAGACATTTGGTAGAGTTTCTCGCTCCGACAATCCCCTGGTAAGAGAACTGGCTCACCTCGACCCGGACAGACCCCCTCCTCAGGTGAGAGTTGCTCGGATCTCAACCACCACCGAAATGACCTAAGCCAATACATTGGCTTGGTACTCCGCTTTAGACCGATTAGTTTTTTAGTCTCAAATTTCTGTTTTTTTCTATTGACGACATAATATGTATAATCACTAGTAACAACCAACGGGGATGACGACTAAGGAGGACTAAAGGGTTTAAGGGCTAAAGTCCAACCGAAATGACCTAAGACCGATTAGTTTTTTAGTCTCAAATTTCTGTTTTTTTCTATTGACGACATAATATGTATAATCACTAGTAACAACCAACGGGGGATGGTCCCGTACTATTAGGAGGACTAAAGGGTTTAAGGGCTAAAGTCCAACCCTAGACAGGAGATGGAAGACCTTCGACACATTCAAATTAATAAATATTTGAAAATTTAAAAAATGGAATATTTTAATACAAAACTCTGAATATTCTGAAAAATCGATTGATGATCGATGATCTAATATAATCGGATTAAAATTACTGCATGTCTGACATGTAAACAAAATTTGGAGGTTATGCGATGGGCGATGTTAACCGATTTTTCAGAATATTCAGTCTTGTATTAAAATATTCCTTTTTTTAAATTTTCAAATATTTATTAATTTGTAATGTGTCTTTGGTTGTGTAAATTATATGCTTGAATCTAGTGTTAGCATCGATATCTCTACAATTTCCTCTGAAGAAGGTAAAAACTAATTACCGAAAGCTTAAAATATTAAATGGAGATTTTTTAAATCATTATCGCTTGATTTTGGCTGCCTATCCCAATAATTTCCTTCCTTTTTGACCTTAACATCGTACAGCTAGTACTTCCACTCTAATTCTGTAATAGGTTAACAGTACAGAGCGATCTGTCAATTTTGATGTGTTTTTGATAGGACGCCAAAGGGAACGTCACGTGTGATTTTGTAAAAATGGAAAAAATCTGAGTGAAGAACGGTACTTTGATTTGAACGGTTTAAAACTAACCGAAATCAAAACGGAGCTTGATTCGACACTATTAGGGTCATATTTATAGTCTGTGCTTGAGGTTGTGTCGATGCTTGAGCATGCGATTTTGACGTAAATGTCAAATCTGTCAAAATCGCGTGCTCAAGCATTGGCACAACCTCAAGCATGGACTATGAACATGACTGTAATATGGCCCTTCGGGTCATATTCATAGCGATTTTGACAGATTTCTAATGACATTTACGTCAAAATCGCATGCTCAAGCATCGACACAACCTCAACCACTCACTATAAATATGAGACTTAGAGTTCGTTCTTTCGTTTCGAATGGTTAAAAATTGGAGTTCCGAATTTAAGCGTGGTCGTACGAGCATAAATAATGAACTCCGTAGTGGACGACCTAAAACTCTTACTGTCCTGGATACAATTGAAAAAGTCCACCGTATGGTCTCGGATGACCGTTAAGTCGAAGTACGCGGACTAGAGATTCTTATGGCAATTCTATTTTGGGATTTTCATAGAATTATCTTCGTCAACTACATATTTATAAAAAGGAAAAAACAATAAATGAGGAGTATTATGACGATTTGTTGCAACGATTAAACTGCAAAATCAAAGAGAAACAACCTCATTTAGCAATGAAAAAAGGGTTTATCCATCAGGGTCACCCACCTGCGATTTCAATGGCAAACATTCATGAATTGGGATCCGAATTGGCTCTAAACATGAACCTTGATTACGATGTCGAATCCTTCAGATAGACTTTTTTTTAGCAATTCTAACACCTTTTTCCTCTAATCCAGGATTGAGGAATATTCTAGCCTTCTTGTTTTTATTTCAAAATTCAATTCCAAGGCAGATTGTTCAAATTGATATCATTATCTGGAATTAACATATCCAGTACTCCAAACCGAGCAAAGATAGATTTTTCCATTTCTTTTGCATATCATGGCCAGTATATGACCTGTCGTACCTTTAATTAGTATTTTTTAATTCCACAGAGACTTTCATGAAGCTATTGCAGCATATCATCTCTCAATTCTTTAGCAACAATTAATTTGTCTCCCAAAAATAACAACCTGGCTTATAAGTCAATAATTTAGGGTCATATTTAATATGACTCCCTCCCCCTTTCTCTGTCCCCGGCACAACCTCAATGTACGAACTATAAATTTTATAGTTCGTAAAGCCAAAATCTTTATTTTGAGACTCTAATGTGAACTATAAGCTATTCGTCAGTACAAATTGACACTCCCCAGAGTTCTTCAAACAGTTTCTGCATTAACGGTTTTTCCTAAAACACGTTTCATTCCAGCATTAACGTAGGAGCACTTAACAGTGGATTGTTTCTAGATTGTCTAACAATCCACCACTCGTCATGAACGCAAAAATATTTTTTTGATTCAATTTTCAGTTGTTTTTCACTCTGTTTTCGTACGATGGACGATGAAAACGTCAGTTAAGTCATCAGACATAAACATTATCGAGAATTTGTGGCATACTGTTGAAACAAAATTGCGTAATCATTGAATACCACTGCATCATTTTCATTGTGAGTCACTGTACAGTGGGTGGCCAAATTATTAGACCCAAATTCGAAATTCAAACAATTTGTTTAAAAATGGTTTATAACTAAAGCTGCATAATATATTGATATGTTTGTTTCTATTTTATTATGTTGTCACACTCTTATTTAATTGCAAAAAATATATTGTCGACGTGGCAACACCTCAGTAACTCAGACGCCATTTTGTGTCAGTGCTGTTAATTCTCTGCTTACAAGTCAGTTTGTGCGGACGTAAATAAAAGCTTTTTTATGATGAAAATTTTGGAAGAGTCTGATGTCAAAATTTCGCCAACGACAGCTCGTCGAGAAGAATAGAGGATGTAAGGTTTTCAGAGTGGGTCGATCTGCAAAAACGCAGCTGCTCACCCTAGCCATGAAGAAAAAAAGACTACAATGTCATGGTCATGGTCAAAGATCATAAGGATTGGGCAGTTCTCTCTCACTCTCTCCTACACCTTGCAATTTATTAGTTTGATTCTTGAATTCTAAAATGACAAAATATTCTGGGTCTGGTTTTTGGACGAATCGACCGTGAAGATCCTCGTAGATAGAGGTGGATTTGTGAGGAGAAGTTCAGGGGAAAATAAAAGGACGAATGTATCTCAGAATCATGGTGTGTCAGTCAAGGAACCTTATCGTCTTATCGTCGAAGGAACGATGAGACAGGACCAGTGTTTGAGAGTGCTGCAAACAATAATGCTTCCTGAGATCCAGAAATTGTGGAAATTGCTCTCTGACAACCACGTGAAGGTATGCTTGACTGACTTGGCAATTCACTAAACCTCAACCCAATTGAAAATTTTTGGAAGTTGATGAAAGAAATTATCACCACCAAGCGTCGGCTGATTGAGGACTTAATAGAAGTGTGGCATAGAAGTGAAACAATTAAAGAAAACTGCATAGAAAGCATGCCAAGTTAGGTGCCCAGGCAGTTGATTCGTCCACAAAAACCAAAAATGCAAATTTTGTATTGTGGCTCTAATAATTTGACCACCCCCTGTATATACCTGCCTCCCATTAATTTTTGTGTTGTAAAATATCTTTCCATTCCTAATATTCTAAACAATTCAGCTTCTCTGGTTATCCACATCTGGTTTCATACCTTCATTTGTAAAACTGATCTCTACTAAAGTTTCTTTCGTCCACATTCTTTTCTTCTGTTCGCTATCGCGTTTTGTTTTTCTCTGAGCCTGTTTACAACAAATCCTTCACTCTCACTGGCACTTGTTTCTTCTTGGTCCTTGTGCACTTCCTTCCTGTGAGACTTCTTCGCCTCCGTCTTCAAGTTGTTGTTTTACACATCTTCGCGAAATGATTTTCCTCTCGACATGTTCTTTTGGTGCTTTACTTTTGCCTCTTTAAAATTCATCTGAAAACTAGTTTCCTTATTCTTACCTTGTTTTACTTCTGCAACTGTTTGCTTCTGACTGCAAAACCTCAGATTCTAATTTGCTGATTTGTGTGATCTCGCAGATATTTGCTGTCTTGTTAAAGTCTAATTTAGCTTCTCCTAACAGTCTTTCCTATACTTGCTTATTGTCTTCATGTACCTTTTATTTTCGTCCTCCGGAGTAAATAAAAGCCTATTGTATGTATCCAATTACTTTGCACCTCCAATACAGTCAAATTCTCTTTCTCGTGACTATCGTTGTGGTGGAACGATAGGAGCCGGCTTTCGATTCTTCGGAAAGACGGTGACATCTTTCTTGGAGAATTGGATTCCGATAGATTTACCATTCACAGTTGGGAGCAAAGAGAATAACAGCACGGCATTATAAAGGCGATATAATGCTGTCACAAGGCCGTTTAAACACAATTATACACACACAAAACTACACAGCGAAAGTTGCAGTGATAGTCACACTGTACGCTACTATATTTAGAGTCATTTTCAAAGCGTCCGATTGCACATACAAGCACTGGAAGTAAGATCGTTCAAATTCGATAAAACGACATCTATCGGTACCTACTCCTTGAATTGCATGCGTTTAACTTCTAACTTTAATTACGTGATAATCCGATACGCCAAGATGGACTCGGAAGGTAATTCTTCTAGACGGGTAATCCATCTAATTCATCTAAAAGCTGGTTACCTTTGATTACATTAAGACGTCATTTACCTTCGTCGAAGTAGTAGTAGTAGTAGTAGTAGAACGAGAGCCGAGCGTGCTTCACTCCAAGAAAATCTAATCAAGGGCCATTTCCGAATAAATCAAGCGATATCCGGGATATCGGCTCCTTCGGACCTTTAGGTCGTGAATTAAAATATTGCTGTTCGGGGAGCTTTTACGCCCGGTTACACCTCAGTTTCGGATCAATTTCCTAATTGAAATTTAAACTCGAGAAACTAGCTTATAGTATGCGTCTATATCATCTAATTTTTAGTTCGATTTTCGACCCCAAATTTACGTACGACTCCTACACGATATGCGGAGTTAATGCATTCAATATTGCCCGGGTATTTGCATAAAAAATATCTAAAATTCCGCTGTGTAATTCACTCCTGACACGATACGTTGCGCTTGAATTATTATAGGGTCACGTTATGTCTCTCCGCTAGCGCCGATAGCGGTCTCTTAGTCTGTTGTACTAGCTCCTTTTCCGTCGAAACGTACCTACTTAAGTGGTTCGAGTACCAAGTACCTAGCTAACCTAGTCTTCTGCGGTCCCCCCTCCGTAAAATGAATAGCTTCTGGTCGTAGCGCCTTCACCCTTAAAGATATATTATTACTAGCGATTTCGTATTTTCAACTGCTTATGCAAATTTCTTAAAGTGCGGTAATTTATATCAACTAGTTTGACAGGAAGAAATATCATCTCGAGTCCCTCGCCGAGCAACTACCTACTTAGATACAATTGATGCAATTTATCAGCTCCGGTTAGATTTAGTGTATAATGCATGGACGGACGAAATTAAGTGGATTAGCTTGAATGTAGTTAAATTATGAACAACACACACAAGTTATTTAAGTTATCTAATCTTAATCTTTGAAAATTGACCTTAAATCACTCCCAGAACAATACGAATAAAAACCGTCACTCGTTAGAATTCCAGTCGAAAACCGTTGATGTATCTTTAGGATGTAATTTATTTCGTCCGGCGTTGCCTATAGTAGAAAAATACATATACTCGCTCGCGGAACGTGCATCATAAATAAAGAGATTCGTCAAATAGGACGGGCACTATCTAAACTTTCTTCACCGAGAGAGCTGCTGCTCCCATCCATCGAAGCATGTCGAACACGTCGCGCCCGGATGATGAATGATCTCCTAAACGGCTCGGATATTTATTATGCATAGGTGGTGACCCTTTGACTATTTGGGCGAATAAAGGGTGACCGAATGCGCTTTAGGGGATACATCAAAGTGTCGTAGATAAAACGTCGAATGTTAAAACCGGAAAGGGAAAACGGACACTCGAAACGGTGACGTTTCTCTGTAGTCTCGTCCGACATCCGCAGCGATCACCCGTATGTTTTCGCAACGTGTTATTTTAACGAGATGTTGATTTAGTGTGTCGTTAAAAAAGAAACTTAAACAGAATTATGCACCGTCTATTTTTTATGGAAAAGTAAAAACGACAGTGCTGTACGATACAGTTTAAATTTCCCGCCGTAATATTTGACATGTTGAAAGTGTACATTATCTGTCAAAGTCCTGTGGGACTCGCGTTTGTTAAACACAGGGATGAAATTATTGATCGATTCGGAAGTAAACATTGCAAATTTACTAAATAAAAATCTACTGGACGTCCCAATAAAATGTAACAGAAGCTATTGTTGGGCAAGAAATGGCGGCAAGTCACATGTTTATATTTTAAAACTCGCTCATAAACAACAGTTAAATACAGGGTCCGGCAGAATAATCTCCCACATTTTGCTCCGCCACTGTGCCCGCGCCACTGAAGCGATGGGGAGCTTAGTGTTTTCAGTTGGTAGCACATGTCTTGCCATTTTAGTTGTCATCATGATTTGGACCGGCGAACATCGTGCTGCCATTATCAAAACATTTTTGAAAAATGAATCTGTGATTACAACGCAACGAACTTTTCATACTCTCTTCGCACTAGGTAGACATGCTCCGGTTCCAGATCGCAAAAGAATACTGCTTTGGGTTTCGAATTATAGAGCCACAGGTTCAGCCTTAAAAAGAAAACCAACCGGTAGACCCAGAAGTGTTCGGACACCTGCAAATGTTGCAGCTGTTGGAGAAGCTGTGGAACGATCTCCTACTCGTTCAGCTGCTAAACATGCCGCTGCTTTGCGTTTATCAGATCGTTCACTGCGAAGAATTTTACACGCAGACCTACACTTCCACCCATGCAAAATGATGATCGCACAAGAGCTGAGTGAAGGAGACTGGGAAAATCGTAGAGCATGTTGCAACGATATTTTTAAAAACATAACGAGTGACGTAGCCCATTTCCATTTATCCGGCTGTGTGAACAAGCAAAATTTTCGTTACTGGGCACGAGAAAATCCGCAGCAGCTCCATGAAAGGCCACTTCACAGCCCACACGTTACTGTTTGGTGTGCTGTTGGGTCATTTGACGTTTGGGGTCCCTATTTTTTTGAAAAGGGAGGCGTTACGGATACCGTAACCGCCGATCGGTATATCGACATGCTACGTAATTTTTTGGATCCAAGACTTAACCATGCGGATGTGTGGTTCCAACAGGATGGAGCTACGGCTCATACGGCCAGAAGGTCCATGAACGTTTTAAGGGAGATGTTTTCAGGACACGTAATCTCATTACGTGGAGACGTTGGGTGGCCTGCGCGTTCGCCCGATCTTGCCCCATGCGACTTTTTCCTTTGGGACTACCTGAAAGCGAAGGCCTTTGAACACCATCCCCGAACCATTGACGAATTAAAAGCAGCAATACGTCAAGAAATTGCAGGAATATCGCCTCAAATGACTGCTCGAGTAATGGAAACGTTCAAAAATCACCTACGAATGTGTATCGAAAACAATGGTCGCCACTTGAAGTTTGTAATTTTCAAAACTTAATGAAAACCAATGGCAAACTATACATTTCCATTTAATAAAAAAAAAATTTAAACAACATTTACAATGGCATTTTTATTAATGATTAAAATGTGGGAGGTTATTTTGCCGGACCCTGTATTTGAAGACGCGAGTGGAAGAAGGTGTTATGTTACAAAATTAAGGTTTTGAGTAAATTAAAGTTAAAGTTTTTTTATGTAATTTTTTTCCATTCAGGACTATCTGAGAAATGGTGTGCCCAAGTGGTTATCAAAGATCATACAATTTTACTTATCAACGATTAATTTATCAAAAACTTCAATTCTGCAATTTATTTTAAAAAAATATGTACATAACACCTTCATCCACTAAAGAAAATTACAACATTGAAACAATTGGTGCGTCGAAAAAAGATTTAATGAACAAAATTGTGTAACTGAACAAGATTATTTGAACAAGTTTATAAAATTAGTTTCCAAGTATTGAATCACAGTAATAGCGGTATTCTTGTTTGACAAACTTGAGCTGCTCTTGTAGGTTTTCTCGCTTTTCATCTGATATAATCCCATACTTTTCATGGAATCTTTCGATTTCAAAGTCTCTAGGTGGTTCAGTAATCTTTTTATTTTTCAGGACTCTTTTGAACGGCATTGTTTCGTCATACGACTCTTTGTAGAGGTAGGACCCATATTCTTCGACCCTAATCCATTTAATGCCATCCCTAAATCTCACCGTTTCATTGAGTTTATCCTTTTTTCTGTTAACCAGTCGGAGTTAGTCCGGTAGACCATCGATTTTTCTAAAATGTGGACTCATATCGATAACCTGGTTCTTCTTGCTAGCTGTTGCGATGATTTCCCGGTATTTATCTGGTACATAAATGCTGTCGTGTCTTCGCAGTACCTTCTCTCTATTCTCCCGAAGTCTCGATCAGAGTCGAGGTATGTATGGCCAACCTCAGGAAATTTGTGATCAATATGCCGGTAGTAACCTTTCAAAATAAGGTATTGGTACAGACAGATCATATAGAAATTCTTATTTTGGCCGGCGCACGAATCAGACCAGATGATTAAGTGGTCTTTTTCTCTGAGGCGGTCGTCTACTTCAATAAATCGTAGTAGGGAGCTGCATGTCTCTGAACTTCCTCTTTTAGCCATATCTTCCGTCCATGTACAAAAGAAGGCGTTTTCAATGTTTTTCGTAATGATGTGTATTCCGAAGTTATAAAACCACATTTGTCTAAGATAGAATGCTTTTGATGTGGTCAGCTTCGGAAGTGGCATTGTCTGTTGAAGGTCTATTGTAATATACACTATGTGGTCTGATGCTTTCGATCTCTCTTTATCTGCTTTAAGTGCTTCAATTGCAGCATGATAGTTATCTTTATGTTCGTCGTTTGACTCACCAGCATCACAATTGAATTCTGTCACAAAAAGTTTCGAGTACGAACTCTTCTTTATTTTAAATCTTTCAGGAAGCTTCTGTTGATCACATTGCTCAAGATACAGCTGATACATTTTACTTATGTTCAGTAGCGGCGAGAGGTACTTTTTATGTGGATTCCTGTTCCTAGAGTAGTGTGACTCCTCTACAGTGAACACACTGCTTAACCTCTTGATCAATCTTATGGGGCCTATTAGAGAGCTTACTCCTACAATCTGGCGGAGGTGCAGACACAACACTCTGTAAGCGATTTTTAGTAATATCGATTTTTTTTCGACCAATTTGATACAAAGCGTCCAAAGCTTCTTTGCACACTTGTTCAGTGGCACCATTTCGTGTTACGCTATATTTATATGACGAACTTTTATGTCTTGTAGAAGCTTTTCGCTCTCTTTCCACGGGTTTCTGAACAATGCTTTTGAATAATAGAGTATTCTTGGCGTTTACATCAAGTTTGTAATATTCCTGGAGAAATACTATTTCCAAAGCGCGAGCTGCACTGAAGCCTGCATTTTTCTCGACAGAGAATACCTTCTTTTGGTTCCTTTTTTGGAATAAGGTTATTCTTGTAAGACACATAAGCCTCACCTCGTTCTCTAGCTAGAGTTGCCGATCGTTTTTTCCATGTATCCGGATCGCGTTTTATGATTTTTTGATTTCTTTTCTCTCAGAGAAAAGTGTTTACGCTTTACTTTTAGATTAAACTGAGGATCACCAGGTTGATCAATATCTATTTTTGAGTTTTCAGACTGTTCATTTCCACCTATGTCATTCTGAAGTTCCTGTTCATTTGTTCCGGAGTTTTCACAATGTTCGTTTACATCTATATCATGCTGAAGTTCCTGTTCGCTTGTTTCAGGAGAGCTGCTTTCTTCAATATCTGGAACATATTCTTCATCTGAAAGGTCTGGTTCTGAGAAGTCCGATGAGTTTCGATAAGTAGATGATACGATTCTCTTATTTCTGGTACTGCCTTTCTGATTCTCTGGTGGCACGTCGCTGAGTCCAGGAATCGCATTTTCTTGTTCCACGTTTCTGTTGCTGGGTGCAGCAGTCACACTGTAGTGTGTCACCTTAATGTTGTCGGCATTAGAATAATTAATATGTGTTCCTTCGGAACCACCAGATTTATCCTGTTGCGAAGTATTTGATGGCAGAATGCCTGTAAATGAAAATAAGTCTGTACTTTTCATACTCTATTCTGCAGAATTACACTATCACTGGTGTTCACAGTATAGTACGCAATAAGTTTGTCAATAATATCATAAACGAATAATAGATTAATCTAACCTGGATTTGAAAAAATATCATCTGACATTTTGAGGTTAGAATCATGATTATTGCCATCCGACAAACAATTTGTAGATTTCCTTTGTTGCAGCACTAACTCCAACATTCGTTTACCCCTGGAGGGCATTTTTATTCACACTTACACGACTAATCACAAAAAAATACAACAGAAGCGAGCTTAGATTACAATGTGTCAAACAAAATTGACTTGCCAATGAATGAAGGAGTTATGTTCACTACATAACACCTTCATCCATTCAGCCAAATTTACAAATGCGATTATTGTTATGGATGAAAGTGTTAACAGCTCATAACACCTTCTTCTATCCCCAAATTTAAAAATAGTGCAACATAACCCCTTCATCCATGTTTGATCTTGTATGTCTGTGAATTTCAGAGATTCTCGATTGTGCTATGAGAAAGATGGGTACATAACACCTTCGTTCATGCAAAAAATTCTGATTTTTAAGATTTGTAACATAACACCTTCATCCACTCACGTCTTCATTTACTAACTACTTAGCTGTGAATTTTTCGAAAAATTCTATAATCCATTCATTTTAAGAAAACAGTAGTTAGAGCTGCGATCAGCGATCGTATCACACCGAAAAATTTTTATGTTTGTAAAATCAACTGTCATATAAGTACATAAATGTCATATAACCACATACATATGTATAACAAACATTTTGTGACAAATTTCTTCTTAATTGCAAATATAAATTGTAAGCCATTTGCTTTTGTCTACTACTAATACGTTTCCCTTGAGGATTTTTTGATGAACCAGCAAGAATGTTAACGTTTCGACCAACTACCTCGTCGTCACCCATCGTTGTACCAAACTGGAATTATGAATCGCATGTAAGTAGATACTATAAAAAAACAGCATTAGTAAAACATTACCTGAACTTATTTAAAATAACCGATGATTTAGCTGTAATAACAGCTAGTCAAATTTGTATATAACATAACTAAATACAAAGAGAAACTATCAATGAAAATACCAAGCAATACTTGTATATTTCTATATTAAACCACAATAAGAAAATTTGACAAGTGACAGCGAATCAAATTCAATAATAGCTAACAGTGATTTTTGATTTTATCCAACTTAAATGTCATATAAAGGTAGGATTTTTATTGTGGAGTAAACTTGGCTGGGCTATCAGCCAATCAGAATCCAACAAATTATTTTTCCTGACAATTGTAGAAACGTTTTAGAAATATTTAAACACAAATCGTTTCTTTTTGGTGAGGAGTTGTTTTTGGGAGTGAACCATGGATAATTGGAGGTAAATAACACAAACAATATAAAAATAGGTAAACCTGCAGAATCCAGCTCCCATTCAAATTTCCCGCTACAAATATAGTAAACAAACTGCAACGTTGCCAAATTTTAGTCGCTTTTGTGGCTTGGCTTGTGTTGTGGTGTAATATTTAATTAATTTCATTTAATTAATTTCAGTTAATTTATTTCGTTCTTAAGTTGTTGAAATGGCAGGTAGAGGAGGAATTGCGAGACAATGGATTGTTGAAGAGGAGGAAATATTAGGAATAAATCACATCCGTGATGAAAAGGTCACGTTTAGAAACATTATTTTCCCTGACAAAATTGATATTATTATTATTGGTGTCGTGATTTTTCGCAGGTAAATATTTCACACGAGGCTGGACTTGGAGAACACTCGACGCACACTATTGTTGATTGGTGCAACTTCTGCAGGGACATTTGCGAACAATCGTTGATCGATAATCCTACAATAGTTGGTGGGTTAAATGAAGATTTAACATCCAAAGTTGTAGAGATTGACGAGTCAAAGTTTTTTCACCGGAAATACCACCGTGGCCTGTGGCGTGAAGGTCATTGGGTTTTCGGTGGTATTGAACGTGGTTCAGGAAAATGGTATCGAGAAAATGGATGGTGGTGCGTATGAACATTGTGTTGTCGTGCATCAACAAAATTTTGTTGATCCCGATGATCGCACTGTTCATACACAGAACGTGGAGAACATGTGGATGCGTGCCAAGAGGAAGCTTCGTCGGCAGTTTGGAACTTCTGAAGACCTCTTCGAGTCCTACTTCAATTTTTTTTTTACTTCGCGAACAGTTTCCATTGTAATTTATAATTTTAACTGCTGCTGTGTTTTTTTTTATATAGTTTATATTCTATTTTATTAATTAATTTACGTATTTGTTCCATTGTTGTGTTATAATTTATAATTCTCTTACAGGTACTTAATTTTACGATTTCTTATTCATGATAATTTGCATTTTACATCCAGTATTAAGCTCTTGACCAGGTTTTTTCCCATGTTTTCCCTCGTCCTTGAACAGAATTGTTAGAGCTTAAAATACATTGATATATGGTTCGTCTTGGTACAAAAGTAGTCTTCCTTTTACCATAAATATCAGATCAGATCACTTCATTTCACTAAGTAGTTATAATAACAAATATTCACACATAGTCCGGAACCCACAATCCCATATATCCATGTTTACTTGAGCTGTACAGCTGTAGAGCTTGTTTACTGATTATAACTTTGTGTTTCTTAAATGTATTACCTAATACATCTTCAGGAGTTCGAACGAAAATTTCTAGCTTGCCATATCTATTTCTATGCTTTTATTTTCTATATATTCCAGTTCCTCAGTTCTATACATATACCCGACCCAATTCCAATAGAGCAATTCAAAATACTAAATAACGATAACAATATCACTTATCGGACCATTTACTTTACCTTCAATAACATTCTCCGACCCGAAACCTGATTAAGTAAAACCGGAATATTAACTTGAAACGAGAACGTCCCTCTATACCGCGCAATCATCTTAAAACCAATAATAATACGATATTTCTCTCTTTCCCGGCTTTATAGATGCGGGGGCATCCGCTGGTTCACATCGTTACCCCCGAAAATGGAAATCGCCATCGGAAAACAAAAGAAAATTCCCGAACAGTTTCAATTCCATTAAAATGGCCGTTCTACAATCTTTTACGATCTAATGCGGAGACGATTATCGAAAATACCATAGCCATAAAGGATCCTACATACTGCCACCACCAGCAGCAGTAGCACACATTGCCGCCAACCGATTAAATTGATTCCATTCGCATTTTCGATTTGCCGCCGTATGATTTCGAACTGAACGATTCGGACCGTATTTTACGTGTGTGTTATGTTTTTTTCCCCCTTCTCTACACCGTATGCTTTAGCTGTCGATAGACGAAATCAACGAAATAAAAAAAAATTGTAACCGCTGCACCAGATTTGTATTATTTTTTTTATTAGTATTGCCAACTTTAAAGTAATCCTTTATATAACAAATATAAACATATTTTCACGATTTAATATATTGCTTTCATAATACGATGACAATATACTCATATCTCGTGGAAGATAACGAATAAACTGCGCATAAAAATTTTTATGACAGCTCGAGTGCAGCAGACAGTTATAGCACCTTTTAGTGAAGTAAATCCTTCCATTATTTCATTTCTTTTGCGTATGTTTTATTTCCTATTTCGTTTCGAGATTTATGACCGTCATTGGGAGCTAATGCCCTGGAAATATTAGGATTTATGCTCCGAAAAATATCGCGGAGTTGAATATAAATGGAGATAATCATTTCGTATGTCTTGCAAGGATTATTACATTAAAAAGAATCAATTATATTTCCTCGTTAAATTAAAATGAAAAATGAAAATAATATATACATAAAAAAAGAAGAAAGCATTCCTACACCCTTTTGCATGTCGATTTAGAACTTGAGGTTTCTTACGATGACGACGACGACGACGACGTCTGAAAAATGTAGCCCTCGACATGCCACTATCGTAACAAAAGCCGTACAGTATTATTTTGAGCGCACGATATTTCTCTCTTGAAATGCACACTGTCGGCACACCATTTCTTAAGAGAACCAAAAGAAACGGCTAATGATTGGTTTACACATGCAAAGCAAAAAACAGAACAAATACCCGAGCGTATTTTATGATAACGCTTATCGTGTGTCGAGTGTAGTAATGAGAAATGTCACATTCAAGTTGTAATTATTTTATTCTTGTATACAGAGTGTAGCATCTAAGATGCCTCCTTTATCATACAATATATCGAAAAAAGTCGAAGAGCAACATTTAATTTAATTTATTTTAATTTAAAATTACAATCTCTTAAGATATATTTTTGGTCATCAGTGGCGTGCCGTATTCCAGTGGCGTGTCAAACCATGTGTCATTTTCCATTTGTAAAAAAAACAACACATTTCATAATAGAATTAAAAAGAAAAAACAAGTTGTTAAATCAATTTGTCGAAAAACGTCATTTTTCAAAGTCAGCTGTCATGATAAAACAATAGAAGTGCAATTGTCAAAGCAAACGAAAAAAATAATAAACTGGCGGAGGAATAAATCAAGGGGAGTGACGTAATGATCTTGACAGCCACCTTACTGGATCCTCACGACCAATCCATGAAACTGGAAATCTCTCGTCAAGATATTCCCGAACGACACGACTATTATGTGCAGGAGATCTATTGTGGAGGAAAACTATCTGTCTACGAGCGGCTAAAGGGACATTTTCCAAAAGTTCAACCAAGTCGTCACGAAGAAACCTTAAATAATTGTTGCCATTCAGGTAACCGTCGAAGAAGTAAGGACCAAGTAGATGTAGTAGAGGTAGTCATGACGTATAGGTTCTCATTTAACAGCGGCCTCCAAAACTTGCAACTCGTTCTCTACGGTCAAAACTGCCTTCGTTCTCACTCTCTTTGCTCGTTGAACAGTGCCAGTAGTCGTAAATCTATTCAAGACCTTTTTAAACGCACGTGGATTTGGACACATTCTGAGAGGATATCTCTCAGCGTACACTCGTGACGTCAACAAACAATTTTTAAAACATATTCCAAGAATAAACACCATGTCAACCATTTCTTCTTGAGTTTGAGGCAGTTTATTGTTATTTTTTTCGTTTGCTTTGACAATTGCACTTCTATTGTTTTATCATGACAGAATTGATTTTGAAAAATTACATTTTTCGACAAATTGATCTAACAACTTGGATTTTCTTTTTA
Source organism: Holotrichia oblita (assembly GCA_023690525.1). Taxonomy (NCBI): domain Eukaryota; kingdom Metazoa; phylum Arthropoda; class Insecta; order Coleoptera; family Scarabaeidae; genus Holotrichia; species Holotrichia oblita. Next base: position 104,047,033 of record CM043020.1, read on the forward strand.
ATTTTGTTTTGAAATGTGTTGTCTTTTTTACAAATGGAAAACTTGGATTTTCAGTTATCCAACGATGTCATTTTTTTATATAGTTTCCATCGAAACCCAAACGCCGGTACAATTTAGTCCCGGCCAAAAAAAAATTCGAAGTATAGTCAAATTGCGAAGAAAAACCGCTATAACAGCGAAACCGCTAAAGTTAGGGGTATGACGTTGTGTAAGAAAAAATAAGTATTCTTCGAGGACTTTCCGAATCTGCCACAAAATATATATCATTCCATTTAAAAAAACATAGGTTTGACACGCCACTGGAATAGGGCACGCCACTGATGACCAAAAATATTTTAGAGACATGACGATTGTAATTATGGACAAATTTGCTCTTAGACTTTTTTCGATATAATGTATTGTAAAACAGCTATGGTCCGAGGCATCTTAAGTGCTACACCCTGTATATAGATTATGTGGTCATAATTCCTCCTCACTATCCACTTCAAAATCAGAATCTAGTTTTACTCCCTACGGTCTAGCGTTCTGGCGAAGGTGCTCAAGATTAGAATGTCTAAGGGTCATATTTATAGTCCTTGCTTGAGGTTGTGTCGAAGCTTAAGCACGTGATTCTGACGTAAATGTCACGGACCATAAATATGACCCTAAGGGTCATATTTATAGTCCGTGCTTGAGGTTGTGGCAATGCTTGAGCACGCGATTTTGACAGATTTGTAATGACATTTATGTCAAAATCGCAAAATAAATGTCATTAGAAATCTGTCAAAATCGCGTGCTGAAGCATCGACACAACCTCAAGGATGGGCTATAAATATGTATGATTCTAAATCTCGGCGAATTTGTGCATTGGATACAAACCACGGAGCGACGAAAATGATGCATAAGACGCGGTTTTGAAGCACGATCAGTTTTTGGCTTTGAGACTTCGAGATTCCCTCTCCACCCACATAGATGTTGGTTAGATGCAGATTTCTTTTTCTACAGGACTTCGCTGTCACGCATTTCGAGGCGTTATCGTCAACCCACCTCTGAATGTGGTGACAAACAAGAACAATCTCAAAATATTTGACAATTTAATAACTGTCATTTGGGTCTGTTCAGAATTTTGTCTCTCTTTTTTTTAAGAAGGTATAGTTTGAACTAACAATAAGACAGATCACGCTTGTACGTTCTATCATACAAGGTGTTTCCTAATTGAATGTCAATGTTTTAGGGGAAGATTTTTTGGTCCATTTTTCTTTTTAAAATGGACCAAAAAATCGTCCTCTAAAATATTGACATTCAATTAGGATAAACACTTCCTCATTCGAACTAACATCGAATAAGATTCTAACAAAAACAAGACTCATTCAAAGTGATCTTAATACGAACTTGTTTTAGCTCGTTCCTAACGCCCGTAAAAACTTGGTAAATGAAGATTTGTTTGCCGTTCATTAACAGCTAGCAATACCACCAACCTATCCATAAACTGTATGCTTCTGCTGAATAAAGTCATACCGATCATCTGCTAGCTGCTTGTAACCACAAAGTACACCAACAATGTGATAAACGCAGAAAATAGTTGCGTTCAGCAGACATTATAATTTCAGAAAGTATGCCTGTCCTTGTGGAGTTTCCAGTCAATAAAACTGTCCATCCTATTTTTTATTGTAAAATGATTCTCGATCTATCATATAGATTGTCAATCATAGCTGTCATATTGACATTTGCATCTGTTTTTCTTTGGTTGGCATCGTGATTTTCAGTTGATTCACTCAGCCATCTACAACCTTTAGAGATTGAACAACAAAACTCGCCTGGAACACGTCCATACCTCCATTTTTACAATGCTGAAAGTCTAATTTTTTATATTGCTCAGTAGGCAAGATTTGGAATAGAGATTCGATTTTGTCCTGTCATATTCTGATTCCATTTGAATTGGTGAATTTGTATAGGAGTCATAAAATTTTTACGTCTTCAGTGGCAAGCATTTGCATCACAATAATCTCCAAATGAGTGTTACCACTAAACGATAAACTAATAAATGAATTGCGGAGTATAAAATCTCATGAAATAGAGTAAATTGTGGCAGCATTGCTCCAAATCTAAATATAAATATAGGTAGTCAAAATTTCGTGAAATTTCAAATTGATTGGACAAATCTTTTGACCCTGACTTTATATTCGCCGCCAGGTCTGTTGTGAGAATGTCTTGTTCGCACTTCAGGTTTGTCAAGAGCTATTTTAGTTTTGCAATTTGATAAAAGATGGCGTAACCAGAACAGCATAAAATTGCAACAGAATATGCGTAATATTGCAAAAAACCAATGGCCAAAACCGATTACATTTCACATCTTATAGGTTATGTTATGCTTATATTGCACAATATTTGTTTACATATTTCGTAGCTGTGGTTATATACTGTCAAAAGCAGGAAAAAGTGTATTTAGAGGAACAGAAATCGTACATTCTAAACTTGACTTTATTTAGAAATGTCATTAGTGCTTAATGTCATTTAATCTACACTGCTGCAATCTAGCGGCGAAATACTACATTAAAACTGATGGATTCACAGGCTAGACTGGAAATAGGTTGGTGCAGAGGTATTAGAGACAAAAATAAATCGAAGATCAAGTAATAAGTGATAGTAATTTAATTAAACTATAATTATACATATTTTTATAAATACATCATACAATTTATATAACAGCATCTGTTCTTCATACATTCTTTCCCACCGCGTTTTTCCGGACGTTTCTTCCCTCTTATTTTGTGCATACGATTAAATTTAATATCCCGAAAAGTGATAGCATCCAGTAACGGCGAAACGAGAGAGAAGCGGAGCTACCCGTTATTGTGCTGCCTCTGTACATATTACACGAAGAGTTAAGTTAATTTTAAACGCACAACGCGGGCACAATACGACCAGCTCGTGATTGATGTAACAAAGTGAGGCCCTGGTCGGCTGTTTGTTTTCGTTAAAACCTGCCGGAATTACTTCCCTCTTCGCGTAGCGTTCACCCAGTTGTTTTTCGCATTTTTATTTTGCTACATTAATTATCGAATTAGCGAAATCGTTTTTCAAGCGTATCTACAAGAGAATAATAAAAATATTTACGTTAAATTTCTTATTTAAAACGTGGACGAATCTTGCATCAAAATCAGAACAAACATGCCCGCGACGATAAGAGGTTTCCATGTCCAGTTCCCGTTAATGAAGCAATTATTCCGGTTGCCGTACAACTTCCGACTACCGACTAGTTTTCCAGCTTTTTGTTTCCATTCACTCGACGCGCGCTTGGCTTCTTTCATTCCCCGTCTCTTCTTAGGTACATTTTCATCTGTCGCTAGCGAAGCAGTACCTTTTCTCTCCAGCAAGCGCGTACATTGAACGTGTTAACAAAGGTAATTTATTATCGTTACAGCGGAAATACGATGACGTTTTCTGTCGTGTACATTTTTATCATAATTTTATCTAAAAGTTTTAATTACTTTCGTGGCGTCTTCACGTGAAACGTCGCAACGCTAGACTAGATTCTATTCCCTGTGTAATAATTATTTTCTATATAAGTGTGTCAGTCGTCGGGAAATTTATTCTTTGAGTATTTTATCAAATCAAAAATAACAAGCATCTCTACGTAAATTCTCTCCTTTTGTAGTTCTCTCTTTAAATCAATATTTCGAAAGTGATGTTTCATATCACAAAGAAAAAGATGAGCTCATCTGGGTAGCACCTGAAGAGTTCCACCCCGTGGTTCCAGTCAGAACAAATCAGACAACTCACTATTGTGCTAACATAACCTTTTACCTGTCATCAGATGTCAATTTTTGACAATTAAACAGATAACAACAATGAAGTTAAGTACCTAGTAAATGTAGGCAACATTGATACTTTACCTGGTTTGGCTCTTAAAGATGTTGCTGGACAGAGTTGTTCTGAGCATGACCAACGTCGTTAATGCCATTCTACGCCTGAATTATTTTCTAACCATCTAGAAACACGCCCACGTCAAGGTGATTCCTAAAAAGGACAAGGACAGTCGCTCAAAACCACCGACTGATGAGTCTTCTTTCCAACATCTCGAAGATCGCCGAGGCCATTCTCTTGAACCGTCTCAGAGCGGAAGTAGTAGCTAACATGCTGCTTCACTTGCTGAAAAAACTCTCGCGAAAGTTTTGAGATCTGACAACGTCCTAGTCAAGGAATTGGCCACTCTTAATACCGACAGGCCCCCTTCCTTAGTCAGGGTGAACGGAATCTCCACTACCACTGAGGCGACTCCAACTGTATCAAACAACGGGGATGGTCCCGTACATTTACATTATGGAGGACTAAGGCGGTTCAAGGATTTTGTCCAACCCTAGAAAAGAGATTGAAGGACCATAGTAGTAATCGTAGTCAATCTTTGACAATTAAACAGACAACAATAATCAAGTTAAGTAGTCAATGTAGGCAACATGTAGTCTTACGAATTTTTTTTTTTTTCAACTACATGGGTGGAACGACCCCGAAAAGTAAACTCGGCCAATTGTACCCCCATACCGTTTTAGTCCTCTCAACCTGAAAAAGCAGTACCATTCGTAGAGGTATAGACCGGAGGCTCGAAAAGCGACAATCCGAAACGTAGATTTAGACGTGCAAGGCAACCTGGCAGCACTACGACTACGCAAAAATCAAAACGGAACAGAAGACAGGAAACCCTGTATCTACCAAATCCTTCAAGCAGGCATTTACGGATATCCGACTGGCCATAGTGACAATTAAAAATGGAACTCACAGGTTCCATTTTGCAAGAGCAAACGGAACTAATCTGAAATTGCATACCCCTTGAACTGGACAAGCTAAAATTTGGAGGATCGAGGCGACAGTTTAGTAAGATCCGACACTGTGGTGGTGTGTTGAGGACAGCCTATCTGGAGACGAGCACCTGTCAAACTTTTCTTATTCGTTTGAAAGGCATATCGATGCCATTATTTATGGAATATAACATCGGGCAAATGTCCGCCGAGGCTTCGCTGGGTGGCGCCCATCCGGAAGGTCCAACTTTCAATGACGCAATGGCGCATAAATCAGGCTGAATTTGACTGCTGGCTTGGGTTATGTTGGCTTGGAGGGTCGCTGTGGTTTGTGGATTATTTGCATAGACCTGCGACTTCTTCAACAAAACACTACAAGAAACAGTCTAGCGGGTTCAAATCATACGATCTCGGTGGCCAATTCACATCACCTCCACGTGAGGCGACCCTCTCCTCAAGTCCTATTGAAACCAGATGTCATTGATGTCCATTTCATCCAATACAGGCCAAAAGAAGTTGGTAATCATCGCCCTATAGCGCTCGCCGTTGACGATGATGGCCTGGCCAACATCGTTCTGAAAGAAATATGGACCGATGACATCGCAAGCCTAAAATCCGCACCAAACAGTGATTTTTTCGGGATGCATTGAACGCTCTCGGTTCTCATGTGTGGTATCGTCCCAAATTCGACAATTTAGTCTGTTGATGTACCAATTCATCCAGAAATGGGCCTCATCGCTGAAGATGATTTTTTGATAAAAATTAGGATCAGTTTCTAAAGCTGCTCCAGGGCCCAATTAGCGAACACGCGTCGTGATCATTTACCTTCAGCTCTTGTGTCAGTTGAATTTTGCATGGATGCAGGGCCAAGTCGGATGTTGCTTCCTTAATGACTGAACCAGTAGTCTCAAATTTAACCACCAAAGTGCAAATAATCCTAGGACGATTACGACGACCGTAAAATGGTCGAAACGTTGCCCGAATTTGATAAAACAATTTTATCATTTGTACGCGTTGTTGAACGCTATATCCGTCCAATATGACAGATGTAGCTTCAACAATATGGCCGCTACCAACTGTCAAAGTTCGGAAGTCCCTATTGGAAGACCCGTTAGTCAGGAAGAAGACCTGCCGGAACCAACCAACTTGGTGCACATGACTTGGGACAGCTTGTACTGAACTTTAACACCCATTCATATAATAGTTTATTGGGACGTTCCTATGAGTCCCCTGAGTAGAGCAGGATGACCAATTTAAAAAAGTTAAAAGTTGACTGGAAAATTCAACTTGTTTCGTTCGTTTTAGCTCACACTGTATATGTATAATTTTAGCCATAACGTTCTTACTGTTGTACCTATTTATAACTCGACAAATAATCATTCCAATCGACTCTATAAACTCGACAATCGACGCATCGTCTATAAGAAAATGCGCGAAACAGAAATATCCGCAAGCTTCAACGCCTGCTACTGGCCCCGTAGTCGTTTCAGATTTCCCCCAGGAGAAACTCCAACCGAGAGGACGTCCCCCGAAGGCCGTATCATTCCTCTTCCCTACTTTTCATATTCTCTGGATTCGCAGGAAATGAGCTCTTGCTCATAGACGACGGTATAAGGACATTTACATTTGTTTTCGGGGTGAAGACGAGCACGACCCTCTCTTAGTCCCTTTTGCATAAATGGAGTATGGACTTGAACGCTGGGTATATTCAGAAATAGGCGCGAGATACTTTTCCGAAAAGAAATTGCTGGATGGGGAGCGTAACGAATGGAAATTCTGAAATGTTTATAATTCAGTTAATATTTATGTTTCGTCCAGGTTTTTTTTTATATATCATTTATTCTTCATGCTATGCGGTAAGTAATAAATAATGGCGAATTAATGATTCATGGAACGAAACATTATTACAATACGACATTGTTATTTCCTATCTTTCCAACTTAATTCGTGTATGCTTCTTTCGTAGCAATTATCCACCTTAATTACAGTTTTATCTACTTTTCCGCCGTCATTCGTAATTATGCCGAAGCTATAACTAAATTGCCTTTAGTGCTTGTGGAACTCATTCGGAATGCCATCAGTACGACAGACAAAATGTCGACGAATAATCCTATAATTTTGTATTAATTATCTCGGAAAAGCGGGTATTTCTGCATAAAAGTCAATTAAATTTATATTTATCGATGCTACGTGGCCCCAAAAACGGCAACGACCGCTCCGAAATAATATTCCGGATTAATTCTGGAAGACGATAAAGCAAACTTTACGAGTTTGATGAGTTAATTTAAATTATTTCGGTAAATTTGAGCTAATCGTAACGTTGCCGTTGTTAAACTTGTAGCTAATTGCTTCTAATCGTCCGGAAGTATTCTCAAATATTTACGACAACATTTATTATAAATCTCTGTCGGGCTGAACTTCTTAGAAGGAATTCTACCGATACAATTTATTCAACGTTATTTTAACAGCAGCTATGCTTAACTAAAATTGACCTGTTTTTAATGTAACCGACTGTACATTTATGTACAATATGCGACGTGATTATTAAAGTGAGAGGAGATAGGGTATATTGGACATTGTTTATATGATACAAGCTTTTGGGAAAAAAGGACGACATCGGAAGGGGTTCCAAGGGTCCGAACACCGCATCATCTCCAACCAATTTGTTTCTTTCGCGCGTCTGGTACGCTCCGGCGATTCGAACTTGGGCGCCATCAATCTCGGCCGCTGCCACCTCAAGCGTCAACTACATTTGTCATGTAGGTAATAACGCGCATTCACCTCCAAGTATAAAATATCTTCTGCCGTGGCGCGTAATAATCCGCATTTTCTTCGGATACGCTTTCTCGAGCATGAAAAAGGACATTTAGATCTAAACTATAACGAATAGTAAAGAATTCGCGTCACTCTTCTTGTTGCCGTTTCCAAAAACAAGAAAAGAATTGTTATTTTTTTTTAATTCTTAATTGAAAATTTCAAATAGACATGAAACTATAGCAACGACATCTGTTATCTTATTTTATTATTACTTAGTTGTCAAAATGACATTGAGTGAATTGACTTGTTCCACTTTATGTCACAACCATCAATGTAGTAATAAGTTATAAGAGTTATCCTATTTTTTTGCAGCCAAGATGTGTTAGACACTGATCTTCTTGTTTCTTATTTAAAAAAACTGAACATTTCTCTATTCAAACACTAAATACAATGCTAGAATTCTCAAGTGAACTGTAGTGGTAGCATAAAAATCCCTGGTTCGCTTGATTTTGACATTCTACAGTTAGCTACACTGAATAAATACTTTCTGTCATTTGGTAGTTTTCGTTTACTGTCAATTTGTTATTTATTTATTGTTTTTATTACTGCTCTATGTACTGGTTTGGTGGTTTTCGAATTCTCTTTCTAATTTAAAAAAATGTCTATTGCATAATAATTATGCAAATGAAATCTCCGTTTCCGGTTAGCATATTTGTAGATTACCAAAGTAATGTACAGAATCTGTCAAAACAATTTATGTACAGTGCAATGAACACAAACGACCTTAGCTGATCCGAAAAATGTATGTTGAAAACACTGAGGAATTGGTAATATACTATATTTGCACGAACTTCTCTCTATATATGGTAATTTTTTTTTCGAATTTTCGATGCAGGATTTCTTGACAGTTACAAACAATATTGAAAAAAAGAAAATAACTGTAGCAACAATCATGACGTTGCCCAGGTAATGACATATTTGAAAGTCTGAAACTGTAAGAGCAACTAGCTCAAAAAAATAACTTTTAAAAAATCTTGCACCGAAATTTCAAAACAAGCGACAGAGTAGGCAATAGTAGAAAAATAAAACGCTCTCTCCTCCACTGTTAAATGTTGTCACTAAAGGGCGTCTTGAGATCATCGCATTGTACAAATTAATTCACACTATCATTGCTGCCAATTACTCAGTGTTCCCAACTGAAAATTTTGGATGACCCGTCATTTGACATTGTTCGCTCTGTACAACAACAGTATATAATTGACAGTTTTCAAATTTAATAATAATTTTAAGTTGGTCAAACTGTGAACACATGCAATGCAATATTTTTAATCAAACTTTAATGAACATTAGAACAGATTGACACAAAAATGTCAAACAAAATATGATAATCAAAAACAGGCTTAACATAACCTAACACATTGCTGTCAAATAATTAAACATAGTGGATTAAAAAATTGTACCATGGACAGGGATTTTAGTGCAACCAACCTCCTTCACTTGAAATTACTCACATAACCCAACACCTTGATGACAAATAATAGAGCGCTGCCGATCTTTAGCTTGGCGAGTACGAACTTCAAGAGGCTGGAAGTACTACAGAATAGGATGCTGCGAATGATTGCGGGGGCCCCGTGGTTCGTCCGCAATCAACAGATTCGTGACGACCTGGGGGTTCCTTCCCTCAAGTAATTCATGCTTGGACTGGCCGAGAAGACGTTGGAAATGATTGATAGATCCGAAAATCCACTGATCAACAGACTATCAACCTTGGATCCGGACAGACCACCTCCCATGATCCACGTCAGGAGAGCCATGGCACTGGCCGAAGACGCCGCAGCATAGTGTAACAACAACCGACGCACGAACACCACCATCCATCATCTCCCTGCCTTGTAGCAGCGAAGACCTAGTTATCTATTCACCCAGCCCTTGAAGCGAGTCCATGAAGAATAAAAGGCTTAAGAACCTTCTTCGGCCTTAGCAGGAGTGTGATTGACCATAGATGACAAATAGTTAAGTGTCTTAAACGTTTGATCAAAAAATTGTACCAAGACGGGGATTTTCGTTCAACCAACCTCCTTCTATTGAAATTATGACAGCGATGTTTGACAATCCATATAACAGACTGAGAACCAGTGGAGGTAAAACTAAAATGCTATGGTGCATTGAAGAAAGATTTAACGATATGAGCCGACGCACTGAGGATCAAAAAGCACAAAATCTTGCTAATAAGAGCGCAGCGGAATATGTTATTGCGGGTATCCTTGACCTTCGAAATCGTGTCGACAAGCGCCCTACAAATGATCACAGATATCTTGCCTGTTGACCTCATGGCAAAGGAAAGAACTCCTCTACACGAGCAAAACCAGGGCAACAAAGGGCTGCGCAAGGAGACCAAAAAGTGCTCCCTAGGTGCATGGCAAAACCGTTGGGAGGCTGAAAATGAAGAGGCACAATGGACCAAAACCCTAATTAAAGACATTAGGACGTGGGCTAACTGATTAACTATCTGACTCAGACTCTTAAGGGACATGACATCTACAGATTGTATGTGGCAAGCTTTGGAAAACACATAACCAATCAATGTGCCCATTCCCACGAAGTTGACACAGTTGAACACACGATTTTAACTGTCCAAAATGGAATACAGGGAAGCATCCCATGCTGAGCTAGAAACGACTTTAAACAGCCAAAATATCTTTTAAACTCATGACTACAAATGAGAAAACATGGAAGATCGTACATGGTATGATAAAAACTATGATGAAAAGAAAACGAAACCGGAGAAGGACAACACTCGACTGGTGATAATTTTAGTGAAAAGTATTCAACCAAGAACGCTCTGAAACTGTAAACATAATGAGCGGTTCTCGGACAAACAACTTTCTCACTCACGGATATCAATTGAAACAGCGCCACCTGTAATTTTGCAATTTAATTACAAAGAGAAATTATAACTTAACTATATTCCGCTAGATGGCATTGTAGAAGAGACCAATTCGATGGTTTGCTCCTTCAAACAATAGATGGAGTTTCTGCAATCACTTGACAAAGAATAATTTTTTGCTTATCGCTAGCAGCGAAAAGTTGATGTTTACTAAGGACCGTCACTGTCTGTCACTTTATGCACTTTAGCGCTCTATCGCGTTGTGAATAGCAACCAGTATGTAACATTCAAATTGACATATCGAAAAGCACAATAATTTCTCGCAATTTGCAAGTGCTGCAAGAGCTATAAGTTTGAATTTTTTGCCAGAAAAATCAAAGACAATGAGAAGTAACCACTCCATAGAATGTAGTAATGCGAAGAAAATATGCAAATATTTGGAAAACTTACCTACTTGTTGCTTATTTTTTCGAGAAACCCAAGACACTAAAATCGTCACTTTCAGACGTGTTTCAGAGGTGTGACGTGTACTTTATTGAAATTATCGTATTTCCTTGTTACCGCACCTAAAGACGTTATTTTATTTGTTTTAACAAAACAACTCGTTCAGTTTTATTTCTACATGATTTGTAATACAGAGTCAGCTAATAAGTTTGAGGACAAGTTGAATTTCCCGCTTTTTATTTGTTATTTTAGGTTGGTCACAATGACTGTAAAACATTCGAAAACGTATGACATAGGTGGCTCGTATTTGGAGGTGTTTGGTGTTCTTATAAATAATTTTGTTCTATCCGGTTGTTCCTTCAGTTTCTTCTGCGTTTTTTTTATTAGAATTGCTTTTTCAAACAGTTAAGTCGTATAAATCTTTTCTTAATACTGTAACCTTAGTACCCGTTTTGAAATGTTCGTTGAGACGCCTATGAGTTTACGACAGGTTGGCCAATTAAAAAAAAAGAAAAGTGGCGGGAAATTCAAATTGTCCTTAAACTTATTGGCTCAGTCTGTAGACCTTCTTTATAAAACAAACTTGCAGAGATAAACTCTCCGAATTGATGTGCGCGGACATATTATCGGGGACCGCACGTTCCAGAAAATTACCCAACAAATATGATATTTTATGCACGAAGGTGAAGGAATATTCCGGCGGAGTTTTATATCGCGGTCTAACATCGGCAACAGGGAGTAGGAGGGGGTCAGCGCCATAATCTTTTTTATGTTGATATTCGGCCACTTCCGCCGTAATAAATTCGGACGGCGGAGAGAATGTCCTAGAGGAATACGGAAAGCGTATATAGACGTAAATGCAATATTGAAACGTTGTCGTCGCACGTATGGAGGAGGAACGCAAGCGTTGTAGCGCAACCGACGGCTTCTCGCATTGCTAACGAATTATTCAACCGGTACCGGGGGTTGTATTATCGCGAAAGATGTTTTCCCTGTGTTTGTGTGTGAGTGTGAGTGAGAGTTTGCGAGCGCCATCTCTCTAAATATATACGTAGGTATACCTGATACCCGACTTTAGCTTCCGGTTTCGTTTCACTAAGAAGTGATGACGTCAGAATTGAGGTGATGTCAAAGTGAGTCCTGCGGGAGAAGCTCGGCTTTCTGTGGAATTAAATCAGAAACGGATTAAAGTGCACGGACACGGATTAAAAATCGTGGTGGGAAGTAATGGAAATGTTCAGGGAGACGAAATTTTAATATCTTGCGAGGAATTAAATTCCATTACTTTACTTTTTCTGAACAATAAATTATTGTTTTTTTTTTTCTACATCATTCAGTGATGTAACACCCTGTATCTACTCCATATATTATATCCCCTTGTGGTGGTAAAAGAGAAAATTCATCTAAACGACTTTTATCTTTAATATCCTCGAAATATTTCGTCATTTATTTCCCAACTTCCTTTCTTTTCAGCGTGCGTGGTTATGCGTGTTTCTCCTTCGTGAAAGCCTTGTGTGTGTATTTACATACATATCTCGCATCGTAGATATTTCTTATATAATTTCTAACCGTACCCCTCTCCATCTTCGCCCTGCATATCTTCCGTACGCACATCTCCACACCATTACTCATATTGAAAGGAGATGAGGCATTTTCTCTACACGACGATTTCTTTGTGAAACCCGAGCACCGAGATGCGACGCAGAGGCCTATATAAACCGTTCGGTTGGGCCATCCTATCATCAATATCTTTCCTATCTTCGAGTTTGTGGAACCCTCCCTTTTGAAAGCGAGGTTTAGATTTTTACTTTACGTATCTACAGATGTTAGACGGTGGAACCGTTTAAGTATAGTTACATTTGAAATCTTGTTGGTGTTATCTTCTTTTCGAAATTTTAAATTCGTTACGTTTGCCAAAATAGCATTTTTTTAAACTGTAGTCTATTAGTGATTGAATTACTAATATCCAAGTTGCAGAGGTTCTTCATGAAAATTAGGACATAACCAGAGGTAATCCACTGGCAATCACCAGTGCAAATGCGATATCCAAGCGATTGCAAGGGTGAATGGTGGAATCAATACTCAGAACTGTAGAATCTGGTCTGCAGAAAATCCACAAGAAATCCTTCAATAGGGTCCTCACAACAAGAAAGTTACCGTTTGGTGCGATTTTGCAGCTGATTTTATCATTGGTCTCTATTTCTACGAGGAAATTATGTTATTCCACAGCTGCAAAAACTAGCACTACGAAATTGAAAACGTCATTTTTATGCAGGATGGAGCACCCCCCGCAGATCGTGTGTTAAGCAGACATTTCGCAAATTTATGGCCACCAAGATCACCTGACCTTAACCCAGCGGATTACTGGCTGTGGGATTATTTAAAAAGTTTAGTGTTTAGAAAACGACCAACAATCCTACAAGAATTAAAAGACAATATTATGGTGCAAATTCGTGCAGTTTAACCAGAAATGTTATGGAATCCTATGTGCAATTTGTAGGAAAGGTTAGTAATCTTACAGCAACAAAATGGAGATCACATTTAGCAATAATTGCAGTAACTGGTTTTGTGCATACTAAATCCCATTTCTTAAGCAATTAGATTTCATTTATTTTTTGTTATTAACTTAATTTGTTAAAAAGTTATAATTATTTAAAGTATATCCCTTATTTTATGATTACCCTATACAGGGTTATACAATCCCATGAACGTTGGAATCATGTTTCTATCTTTTGTAGTTTGGAAGAAATAAATGTTTGAAATAAGTTCTTTCTTTTTGAATGACCCTGTATATTAAACTTTATTATAGCATAACATCATTGGAGTTTTGTGTGGTAAAGCACTGGCGACATCTCTCAATATGAGTATGAAGCCTTTTATCTGTAATTCCTTTACTATCCAATAGATGACACTGCTGTCAATTTCTTTTATATTTTGACATTTCTCGACGTTTTTAGTAATATGCAAATAATACTAAATTAACAATAAATAAACATTAATTGTTAAACAAACAACAGAGTTTGAAGTGAATTCTTCAGATTTATACCTGCCATTTACAAAATTTTTAATTGTCAAATTAAAAATCAAGATAACCAACGTCGAAAAGACTAAAAATATAAAGTTTGCAAATCAAACTTCATTTTCCAGCTTTTAGAACAACAGTCTGCCTAGATTTGGTGAAATAGGATGTTATAAAATGAATTTTCTATTAAAAAAAATGGTCTTGGAAAAAAAACTAATTCTATTTTGTATCTTTCAAAGTGCTGCCATCTTCCGTATAATAGCTTAACATAAATAGCTGACACCTCCTTCCATCTACTTCTTATTTACAGGTTCCTGCCTACCACTCATCATATTATGAATTACTATATCGTCCGTGCAATAATCCAATGAAAATTGATTTCGAAATGCTAACGTCGTTCTCGGCGCTAGAATATACTCCAACATGTTGTTCAAGCATATTATGAAATCGAGTCTTCTCTGATTTTTTGAATAAATGTCCCCTATAGCCATTTTTTTTAATTGAATAACTACAAAACGTCCGAATCAAATTGAAAAAACTAAATGTATTTATAAAGCCTAAAAATAGGGGAATCCAAATATGTCCAAACATACAGAATGTTCCATTAAAAATAACAGTATACGTCGACTTCCGGTATAACCGGAAGCGCTATAATTCTGAATTTTCAAATTTATATTTTGGCCAGCCCTCCATAAACTTCTAATAAACGGTCTCACTGAGACACCTGTATTCGTAGATTAAATAACCGAATTATGATTGTTAGCATTTTCAGACAGTCTTCATACTATGTAGTAAAGTACACAACAAAAACAACCGATTTAATTCTAGGTCTATCGTACACATGCTTAGTCGTTTTTTACACATACATGAGGGCTAAAAGAACGTTGATCTGTTTAGGCATCTCAACATTTTCCCTAATAATAAATCATGATAGATTATTCCAAAAAGGGCCTTACTACTCTTACAGGTGCTGCCATCTTCCGTATTATAGTCTAACATAAATAGCACGCACCTTCAATCTACTTTTTATTTACAGGTTCCTGTCTTATCATGCCACAGATCATCGCCCGTACAATAATGTTAAAAAAAAACGTTTTGTTCAGTCGTGTTTCCTGTCACATTTATTATACTACACTTGCTGTTTTTTTTTTTGTAATTTAGGGATTTCCTAAAATTAATTTTACATTTCCGTATATTGGTATATTTTCATTCAAATTAGTGTTGATAGTGACATCTATATTCGAATAGAGTTATGATTTCTCGCCATCTTGACTGGTACGAAATCTTTTATATTTAAATCCCACCTTAATTAAATCAAACACAATCATTTTATATAAAAATATATTCTTCGCATTCCTCCCGATGTATACAAATACCACGATTATCTCTAACGTAGCCATCTATACAATAACAATCATTCTTGCAAATATGAACGATGGGACATTCCTTCTCCAAATCGGCACATTCCACTTGACAGCTACCGCCGCATTTTAAAATCTCGTTCGGACGAGGACATCTATTAACTAAAATTTAAACAACGGAAACAGCATTACATAAATTTGGAAGCTTTTATTTAGGAAAATATACACATAAATGCAATACTTACTATTTTTAGCGATAACGATTAATAACAGGAATAATAATAAACACAATATGCTTATTTTTCGCATATTGTGTTCCGTTCTTAACCAGATAATTTTTTCGGTCTTGAATTTTACCGAATAAACATGAACGTAAACTGAATAAAGATCGTTGCTCGAATTATTTATAGCAAATGCATAATCAAAAAAATTATGAACGATGTGTGTTTTTCCATCGTGTTTTAGGAGAGAGAAATGTATACTTTTTTACGTAAGTATCTACTGTTCGAGATAAATTTAGTATCGGCGATTTTATCTCAAATTCAACAGAATCAATGGCATTGATCAGATTTGAATTAAATTTAGCCTAGATTAACATAAATGAATTCCATTGATTAGTTTAAAAAGAAAACTCTCATGTTTTTATATCATTTATTCGGGTATAATTTAGCGATAAAAATGAAATTAATTTGATGAAAATATAGGAAATATTGCAGCCACTGTTAATAATTTAAATAAATATCCGCAATAAAAGAAATTTTCAATATATGTAATCTTGAAAACATCTTTTTCATAAAATAGGCATTACTGCAAGTTATGCAACTTTATATACAAACGTGAATATAAGGTTACGTCCATTACGTCAACTAATTTATAAACAAAAAAGTTTATTTTAAAAGTGTTGATATATTTAAAAAAACGGTGGAATTTCATAAAATTGCATATTCTAAAACTTAAATTAATGCATCTCCGACAAACTGTGTTAATATCATCTATTCTATTAGGGTACGTCAATTCACGCATATTTAGGTTATGTTCTAATTAAGATCCGTCAAAATAATTTTAGTTTATTTAAAAGAAGTTTCGTATCAACCACACAAATGTCGACGACGGAGGCACCTCTAGCTAACACCTCATATATTCCAGGGACTCATTCAGTAGCATACGTAACAACACCCAGCGAAGAAGTTGCCAAGAAACTTGCTCACGGTTTGGTATCGAAGAAATTAGCTGCTTGTGTTAATATAATACCGAAGATTACTTCGATATACGAATGGGAAGGTAAAATTAATGAGGATCCTGAAGTTTTAATGATGATTAAGACCCGAACCAATAGAATGAATGAATTAACGGAATACGTTAAGAATAATCATCCGTATTCCGTTTGCGAAGTTATTTCTTTACCGATACAAGGTGGAAATGAGCCCTATTTGAAATGGGTGGGTGATATTGTACCGTAATATATAAGACTGATTTTGTAAATATTGTAAGTCATGCTTGTATACATTTTATTGCGATGCTTTGAATCTTTGTTAGTTTATCGATTTAACTTAATACTCGGATATAATAAAATAGATGAAGTATTAAGAGTGCGTATTATTGCTTTATGTTCCTAAAATATTAGATTTCACACGTAGTAGAATTAACTTAAAAATAATTGTTGTGACATTTAAATGACAGATGTCAAAATAACAGGCTAGCAAACTCTCAGAGGTGGCGATAAAATAAAGGCTTTATATAGTACTATTTAGATTAAACTTTTTTCCTATTCTAATTATATAGAAATAACAAAAAAAGTAGAATTTAAATATGCATCCAAGTTTTGAAAGTTTTAAAACTGGAACATGCAGATTTCTCAGGTTGACCAACATAAAGTAATCAAACAATAAAATTGTAATCAAATTAATTGTGTTATACCTTGACTATTCTCTGAAATTTCATAGCTGTTAATTAGGCTTTCGTTATTGATTATGTCCAAGTTATAATTTTGAAACTTCACGGCCAAAATCCATGTATAAATTCTAGGAAACTAACTAAAGTGTTCTATAATATCGACACTACAACAATTTATTTACGCATTTTTAAATTAGCGAATGGAATTCGAGTAATTTTAATTTAAAATACGTTGGCATGGTAATTTTTATTTTGACATTAATAATTAATGATTACTTATTTGTCATTGTTAAAAAATTATAAACATTAATATAAAGGTTGATAAATCATCAATCATCACGTTTGTATAACTTTAATGTAATCTGTGTCTTACTCGTGGGTCGTTATTTTAACTGCTGTTGTAATAAAAGCTTTTTATGCCTTTCAGTTCTCTTTTTTTTATTATTTAATTAGCTATTTACGATTTACTTCTCTTTATATTCCTTCAAAATGATAATTCTGATATTCTGTGAAAATTGTTATAATTAGTCTTGATTCTAAATTTAAACATTCAAATATCACATTTGTAACGATGTTCTTGATAATTAGCTTTTCAATTTAAAGGTTAATAAGATTTGTATCGTAAAAAAAAATATAAATTACGATACCCAAATAAATCTCCTTTTTTAATTAGGTATTAATTATTTTTATAATATGGTTACGACATAAATAATTAGAAAACTTTAAAGCTTTAAAATTATATTCTTTAGTACAGTTTGATTGATGTCAACTTATTTACTTGTCATGTGTTCATTAAACGTACAGTAACAAATTTAAAAACCGTTTTACACCAAGCAATTTATTGATCAATTTGCTTCATTGACGATCAATGTCCTTCGCATACGACCCTGAAAAATTGTAAGTTTCAAAAGTGGCCAATTTTCCATTAAACATAAACACCGATCGGGAAACCCAGTTTCTGCATTCGTCCCTGAAAATGTTGATGCAATTCATGACAAGATCTATTGTTTCTTTTCCGTAATGTATTTCATTTGCGATTTTGCTTGACAGATATCAACGTATGTGTATTTATAGTACAAATATCTACAATATCAATTATTTTGACATTCAAGGATTACTGAGATTTTAAATGTATTAAAAAGGCGTATTTTTCGGACTTTCGACAATCTTAAAAGATAGAAGCTAATATATCTAATAATCAATGATAGAGAGTTATTAAGTGTATTCAGAAATGCAATCGATGACGAAATTGATTGAAATGAACGTTAATTTTGGACGACCCTGTATAAATTATGATCAAATTTTAGGACGTAAATTTGACTTATGTTATTTCGGCTAATAACATGCCGAATATGAGGTGTTTAACAGCAATGCCTTCAGAAATACAGAATTTTGAACATAACATTGCAATTGTAGGTCCTATATTTGAAAAAAAATGAATAACTCAAAAACGGCTGATTTTTGAGATAGAGTGTCTTAGTAAGTTTTGACGCAGAATTGTCTGCCTGATACAAAAAACTAATAAAAAATATACCATGCTATTTAAATTAAGAAAGTTGACGTCAACTACCGGTAAACCGGAAGTGGTACAATGGCGTAAATAATTTTGCTGACGAGTCCAGATGATATCAGTTATAATTATATATTTTCAGTTCAAGTTGAATTTCAAGAACATCAAAAAGTTCCAACCAACGAACCAACTCCGTGAATGACCCTGTATACATAATAATATGTAATTTATGTATATGAAAGGTCAATAACATTTCTTCTTTTTTTTTTCGTTTAGTTTATTATAGATTCGACATTCTCTCGACTTGGAGATTATCTTTTTAATATGGTGCCATCTAAATAACAAATGAAGTAGATCCAAAAAAAAAATTATACTGGTTCGTACTTCCCAGAATTTATGCATTAATAATCAGATAGTTTAATAGGACTGCGATTTTTTTACAATTTGATCTCGAAAATGAAATTTAAAGTTCAATATTCGATGCGACAAGAAAAAAGTGGTATGTCGAATCATTCCTGTGGGGTCATTATCCTTCAAAACTCTTATATATTCAATTTTATATTTTATTTTAATTTGTTGTTAAGTTAAACCACTAAAATAGAGCTTGAATTAGAGAACATTGATAAAGCAATTGTTTATTTGCAATTTTTTTTTATATCACTTGTGAAGGGTTACCAACCCCCGTTCAGGGGTTGGCACATGTCGTCAATTAACGACATCGTGACTAGAAGGGTAATAAAATAACAAATGGCAATAAAATGGATGTCAGGAAACGTTTTCATTTCTAGGAGGAAGGTGGCACCAAATCTTTGATGCTTTGTTCACAAATTTGTGAACTCAAACAGTTCGACGCAAAAGTATTGAGAAAAAAAAAACTTTGGACTTTGGAAACTTTCTAGCTCAACTACATCTTCAACTGTTTTCTCAAGCCACTTGATGTTTGTAGTTAGAAATTGGACTCCTCCGCGTTGAAGCTGAATGTGAGGTGCTTGGTCCAGACTGAGGTTTAGATCAGGTCTTCAGATTCCTGGATTTGTTCATTTTCTTCTTCAAAATCTTCGTCATTCGTAGGTAAAGACTCAGATCCAAAGCTTTCATTGAGGGGTGGATTTTCATCGTTTTCGATCAGATCTTCAATTTCCGATAGATGCTCGTCCAAGTCCACCATCTCCTCATATATCAATCGTCGTTTAGACGACATTTTTGGAGATTATCTATATGGTAATGAATAAATATACGAACTGTCACTTAATATTTGAGGTTATGTTACCCTATACAATAATATATCTCTATAGTCACACTGTATTTTATTTGACGACGTCCAATTTTGCAAAAATATTGTCCAAATATAAGGTTATAAGCACTAATACACACGAATGCTCAAAATAAAAATTCAAGTCGTCTACGAACATAGAAATTTTAATTTTTTGTTACTGCCTTTCAGCACTAGGTGGCACCACAGTGCATTGTAGGGATTGCCAATAATTGCGTTCAATTGAATACACCATGACCAAAAGGGTTAATACAGATATCAATAATAACCATGGTGACAAGAGATGTTCCTTTTTATAAAATGAGACGCGTTCCGAAACTTGATGATTTAAAATGTCATCCTATTCTAATTAATTTTGACAGTATTGTCATCTTAGGGGTGTCATCTCTCTCTTTATTAATCAAAAAGATCGTTAATTCAAGACGCCCTCAGATGATCGAAAAATTTATGTTGAGAACTAACCGATTTGGAGTAAATAGATCACTTATCTCGAAAGCGGCTGGTCATCATAATAAGCAGAAAAATAAGTCAAATGACAGTTTGTAAACATGATGGATGTAAACAAGAAGCAACGCAGTACCAACAGTAGAAAAGTAAAATATACTATAATAATGTGATGTAAAATTTTATAGCTGAAAGACATCTTTAATTGGAGGGATTGCAATTTCGACTTGAAATTCTTGGAATGTGTAAAAAAAAATTATATTTGTTTCTATTTTTTGTCTGTAATACAGAAATTATAATTTCAGCTGTCTTTGACGTCATTAGTTTTCGATCGAATTTGATCCAAATAAATAGTAGAATAAGACGTTAATAATTGGAATTGTTTATAAATTTTAATTTTTTTCTTTACCTTCATTTAAGTCATCATTTATTCTCTCATAATTTTAGTATGAAAAATATCTTTCGTAATATACCTAAATAAATATTGATTATTTAGTGACAAGGAATTTTTCCATTTGTTACAAGAGATATTTTTAGCATTTTTCCACTTATTAACACCTCAAATTTAAAATTCTAGTAGTTACAGAAGAAGAAAAAAGTTGATAAAGCTAATAATACAGAATACAAATTGAGTTATAATATAATACATCTCATGCTAATAAAACAGGAAAAAGATTCGAGGTGTGTGTATACATTCAAACAAGTAATACACCTCTAATCTTATTAATATATTTATTATTTAGTTTGTAACAAACCTGATATACGACAATATTAAATTTTCGAATCCAATTATTTATAAATCGTTCGAGACCGAGCGCATTTCGTAAATTATTTTTGCCGTAAAATCAAACAACATGGATTTTTACTAAAATCTATGTTGTTCGATTTTACGACAATGTTAATTATTAATAAGTAAGAAGCACGTATGAAACATAATCTAGATTAGCTCTTTCTTTGAATTCTTTTTATATAGTAGAGTATAATTTAAATGGTTGTTTTGTTGTTTTTTTGTTGGTAGGCATAAATATGTGTCTGGAATGTGTTATTGTGTTAATACTTGTTGCTATTTCTTCTAAATTACTAATTGTTTACTCGACCAAATTTAATAACTAAAAAGGAAAACGTCCACAAAACAGCTAAAATATGTAAAAACTCACAACGCAGCTAAAGAGGCTATGCAACAAATTACAAATAACTATAACAGATGAAAATTTGAAAAACTAAATGTTTAGAAACTCCACTTACAACTAAATAAATGCAAAAATTCATGAACGACGCATTAAACTACAAAAAAATTTAAAAAAATGGGAAATGAACAATTTTAATAAATGAAACCAGAAAAAAAACTACAAAACAACTAAAGAAACAAAACAGCTAAAAAATGCCAAATTTCACGAAAGAAACTAAAAACCAGGCAAAAGTCTACAAGACAACTAATTGACAAAGGAAAACCTCAGAAAATAAGAAGAACAAGCAAGCAACTCCACAAAATATAATAATAAACAAGAAAAGGGCAAAAATCCGTAATACAATTTAAGAAGACAAAACAAGGAAAATCAATTCAAAAAGAAAAAATGTACAAAAAACGACGGAAAAAAATTGGAAAATTTCTCAATAAACACGAAATTCCACAAAACAACTAAACAGGCAAAACACCAAAACCAAAGAAAGCGGGCAAGTTCATAAAACAATCAAAAACCAAAAAAAATCTTTGGAACAACTAAAAAAAGTAAAAATCAACAAAACCACTTAAAAAAAACACCAAAAAGCAAAGAAAATGAGCAGAAGTCCAAAAAATAACAAAAGAAAAAGAAAGAAAATGAACTATACGAAAAAGGGCTAAAATCCATAAAACGATTAAAGAATACAAAATTATAGAAAACAACTAAAAACAGGCAAAAATCGACAAGGAAACCAACAAAAGACCACAAAACGGCTAAAAGAGGCAAAATTCCACAAAAGAAACTAAAATTCTAGCACTATGATAGGTAGCAGAGGTTCGATATGCTAGCTGTCATATTGCGTTAATAACGTGCCATCGAAAAAAAACATAATTGGTGTAGGCTATGTAAATGTATTTGATCGTTGCTTTAGCCACTACCACATAATGACATTTATTATTTGACATTTTATTGTAACCAAAGTTTATAACCTCAAATTAAATGTCAAGGAATAAATGTCATTATGTGAAAGTGGCTAAAGTAACAATCCATTCACATAGCCTACTCTAACACTGTGTAATTGTTTTATTGAAATATAATTTACAAAAAAAAATGTTTTCCTTTAAATATATTCTGCTCAATTTAGACATTTATATTAATTAAAAGTCTATTTAAAATTATCTACATTTCATTCTATTGTTTATATTTGCCTTAATTTTTTATAACGAAAATCAATATGAAATTGATTTCGTGAAGATCTATAGTCAATATTTTATCACCCATCCAAAATTTATTTCATACGCTACTGGTAAATAATTCAAAGTCAAATCGCCAACCCGACAAAAATGTAGTAAGGCGCGAAATTTAAACTGTCGTCAAACATTTAAAATCACTCTGTATATACAGCTAATATATTTACAAAATTAATGTATTTTTTTGATCACGATTAGTAAATTAATTAATTGCTAATTACATATTTTTAATTTGCGAATTTAATCAGAAAAATACATTAATTTTCATAAATTACCTATAAAAATGTTATCCAACTTGTAAATTGAACTATTGTAGCGGTATTAATTAACTCGGAATATGCCGCTTTAATGGAAAAAATGGTAAATTGTAGTGTTGCGGAAAATGAAGACAATAAAAATTCAAAACAAGCACATTAATAAAAGGTATATTTTTATATCGTGCGCACAGGTCTAAGTAGGTATATACATTAATTGCCACAGTTTACACAATAAAGGCAATACATAGATATGTACATAATTTAACGATATTTACATGTTCATCAGTAAAACAAACAGACAATTTAATAAAACATGTTTATTTATTTCCTAGAGCTTAGTGTTGGCAAGATTTTGGTACTCACATCTTTTACCAGAGGCTTGGTTGAGGCATTGAGGTTGAGGCTACTTTTTGTAACAAGAAAGTGTAATCTGTCAACGTTTTAGGGTGCGTTCTTAAATGCAATGGATTGACAATCATCGCTGTCACATTGACAGATAATATACATTGTAATTTTTATCACAATAATCTCCAAAAGTCACAGACTCGATGTTAACATTAACACAGGATTTAGTTATTTTTGATTAGTTAAAATTGTGGTTAAAATGTCCGCGAAATTTAAAAAATTGGCTATTTTCATTAAATCGGGGGCTACGCAAAATTCTACAAAATAACTGAGAAAGCAGAACCAAATAGAAAACAAGCAAAATTTCATAAAGTACAAAAGATAACGGAAAAAAGTAGCAAAATTTCACAACAAACACGAAATTCTAGAAAACAACTAAAAAGGCAAAACACCGAAACCAAAGAACGCGAGCAAGTTCAAAAAATAATCTAAAACCAAAAAAAAACTAAAAATCTTTGAAACAACCAAAAAAAATGTAAAAATCAACAAAAAACAAGCAAAAAACCAAAAAACGGCTAAAAGAGACAAAATTCTACAAAAATAACTAAAACAGCAAAAATCAGAAAACAATGAAAACGTGCACAAATCGACAAAACAAATTAAACAAAAGCAAAAATTCTTTAAAAAATAAGCGGAAGTGCATGAAACAACTGGAATGTGCACAAATATCCAAAACAACTAAAAAAAGCAAAATGCCACAAAAGAAACTAAAATTGGCAAAATTCTACAAAACAACTAAAACAAACAAAACGTGCAAAAATTCAAAAAAGAATTTAAAGGAGGCAAAAATCCATATAGAAACAAGTGAAAGTTTACAAAACAACTGAAACATGCAAAAATACCCAAAAACAGCAACAAAATCTCCAAAATAGTTAAAAATTGCAAAATTTCGCAACAAACACGAAATTTTACAAAACAACTAAAAAGACAAAACTTCGAAACCAAAGAAAGTGAGCAAGTTCAAAAAACAATCAAAAACCAGAAAGAAAAGCTAAAAGTCTATGAAACAACTAAAAAAAGCAAAAATCAACAAAGACACAAGCAAAAAAACAAAATAATGGTTAAAACAGGCAAAATTCCACACACAAAAAAACTAAAATAGGCAAAATTCTACAAAACTAACTAAAACGTCAAAGATCAGAAAACAAAGCAAATGTGCAAAAATCGACAAAATACATTAAAGAAAAGCAACAATTTTTAAAAAGAAACAAGCAGAAGTGCACAAAACAACTGAAATATGCAAAAATATCCAAAACAGCTAAAAAAGGTAAAATGCCACAAAAGAAACTAAAATAGGCAAAATTCTACAAAACAACTAAAATAGCAAAAAATCGTAAAACAAACAAAACGTGCAAAAATCCACAAAACAATTTAAAGAAGGCAAAAATCCATATAGAAACAAGCAAAGGTTCAAAAAACACAGATCAAAGTCAAAAAAGTAAAAAAATTGTCTAGAATTTGTATCTTTATTGATTTTGATTGATTGAATGTCAAAATGGTAGCAAATTCTCTAAAGTTCGTCTGAAGAACTGAATAATGAAGATCAAAGTCAAAACAAGAACAGAATTTCTATAGAGTCTAACTGAAGAACTGGAATAACTGAAGATTTGAATAATAAAGATTAAAGTCCAAAAAGTAACACCCTTTCTGGAGAGTTTGTTACTTTATTGACTGATAAACTGAAGAATGAAGACTAAAGTTGAAAAAGCAACAAACTTTCTAGAAACTGTATGACTGAAGAACTGAAGAATAAAGGTCAAAATCGAAAGAGTACCAAATTTTCTAGAGTTTGGAGACTAAAGATTGAAAATTAAAAGAGTAATAAACTTTCTAGAGAATTTGTTACTTTTTTAACTGATGAACTGATGAATAATAAAGATCAAAGTCATCTTTTAGGAGTAATAAATTCTTGAGAGTTTTGTTAATCTTGTTTATAACTCTTTTTACATAAGAAGAGAATCATAAAGGTCAAAGCTAAAAGAGTAAGAAATTTTCTAGAACTACTACAACTAAGAAAGCAAAAATCCACGAAATAACGAAAAAAATTCACAAAACCAGTTTTTAGTTGCTTTGTAGATTTTTGTCTAAGTTGGTAGTACTGAGTGCTATATTCACTTTAATCGTTTAAAGGAAAAAACAATTGGTATTTGACAGAGGTGAATGTAATTGTCCAATGAGAGTCGTTTATTTTTTGTTTTGTCTCTATACCGTTTAAATTGTTATTAAAAAGAGAAAACCACAATAGAACAACTCCAATATAATTTTATGTTTAATAAATTTATACGACTAAACATTTGTTTGCTCTTGTACTTATGTATATTACCTGAATTTTAAAATGTCCTTAACACAAGGAATTGTATATAAATATTATTCAAGTCACGTTTCATTATACCTATACTAAGAAAAAACAGTTTTCCTTAAACTAAATAGGCTCAATGTTACACGAAAACAATTTAGTATGCATGTTTGATATACTCTTTGTGTATTTTTTACCTTGACCTCTAAAAATTAAAACATAAGGAACTTAACGAAAGTAGTATTGAGATGAAAATACAATTGTTAAAGAAAAAAAAATTCAATACTGTTGTTTTTGTTTGTATAGACGCGAAATTTTCGTGACAATGGGATATAATACAAGATTTATAGAAGCTGATTTGTTATTAATTTGAAACACACGATAGCGTGATTCAATATTTAAATATTTATAAACGAATTAGAAAATTTAAATCACGACAATCTTATATAAACGTAATTCGAGTCGTATTTTCAGGATTAGGGGAAAGCTCACAAAAGGAACCTCGTTTCGGTAGAGAGAATGGAAAAGCACATAGTCTCGTAATCTACAATTCAAATTCATTGTCCTTATCGATTCGTTTACAGTGGCAATTTGTTGTGACAACTGACGATTTACTCGCAGCAGTTATAGGGATCCAACACAAAAGATATACTGTATCGGAACGCTATCTCTATCTATCTGTCTCTATGTACATACTATAGGCAGTATATACATAACATTAAATTGTTTCGTAAAGGTGGGGCGTCTCAAATATTATTACAGGTGCGGAAACACTGTTCAAGTCTCAGTTGTAAACATGCATTCTTAGAGAGTGTTTTCTAAAGTGTCGCAAATACGATTACATTCAAGTAAGACTTATTCATAGCCGGAGTAAACATACAACAAGGTAAGTGAATATATTTTTTAACGTTACGAAATTGTTTATTCAAATTAGGATAATTTATTTACTTGTGTAATTATTATATTGCAAAAATAGTACATTCAATATTAAAAATTTTTAAATTTAATTTTCCCGCTATTTTTTTGACAGTTTTCATTCATCCTTAATATATTACATCGTCCATACTATCATAGCGAATTATAAAGAGCACTGTGTATATCATATACTAAAACACATACGAATGCTACTATTCCAATAAGCATTAGTGTATCTACCTTAGAATATTGCACTGTACACAATATTATAAAGTTTAGATTGCTTATTGTTTGACCCATATTTTCATTTCGCAGACTTGAATTTGTAATTGAAATTAATCGTGCATACATTGTTTTTTAACACAGCAATTATATATTTTGCATATAACACACATACAGTTAATTGAATAAGTATTCGTCCACTCAATAGTACTAACAATGAGACAAACAGGATAAAAAATTTATGAAAAAATTAATAAATCGTACCGTAAATACAAGGTAAATAAATTTTGTACGCCATGATCGATTAAAATAAACATAACAGTCACGCATAAATTATCATGTCACAAACGTCAAATTGACAGGTCGAAAATGTCAATATTGCAATTTTTTAATCATAATTGATTGCAAAGCTGCTTAAAATATTTTCAAGATGGCGGCTCTTCCGAAATGCAAATCAAATGGAATTATATAGTTTTGTTGCATTTTTCTATACCTAAGTTCTTCTTTTTTTCGAAAATATTTTTGAATTTATGACATAATGCTTAAAATTATGTACCGTCGCCATCTTTTAAGAAAAATTGTAAAATTGAGGTTATAGATAGAAGAAATATTGACGTTTCTCCTACAGTTCTCCGAATTAGAGCATTACGTACAGAATGTCCAAAATTTAATTCTCCTTTTTAATATAACTTCAAACCATTAAACCTCGATTTTCTCAAATACAATGACCCATTTTGTTTGTATCTGTAATAATTTTCGAGTTATTGAAGTTTTGATAGAGTTGACAGAAAATTAATAACATTTCCTTAATAAGCTACGAAAATGACAACGACACATAACCTTTCAAGTCTCATTTCGTTGTGTCTATCAAAATACACATTCACGTTTCAGTTCTTTCCGTCCATCATCAACTTTCTTATTGCTTACAGGAGCCATATTGGTTTTTTACACTGTTAAAAAATCACTAATGCATAACACGTTGACAGAAGTTTTTAAATAAGGTAGCGATGACATTTTAAACTGTCAAACGTTTCAGTTATCGCGGGGGATGAGACAGTGGTGCCAACACAATTTAGTTATGTCATGGTCATTAGATGAGGAGGTGGAGAGAGGGGGAAGGGAAGGGGATAAAACACCGCATCTTTTTGTACGTCTAGAATAGGTTCCAACATACAATTGTCATCACTTTTGCCAAGTGATAGTTGCGTTTTGAATTCTTTGAGCAGATATTTGTAACCCTGGCAATTTCCTTCACAGATATTCAAACTTAGCATTTTGACAAGCGTTTAATACAATCTTGGAAATTTCCATTACTCAAATATTATTCTGAGCGATAAATACTACTTTAAATTACATCGAAAAGAAATTTAATAATTATTCGTTATGCAAGAAAATTTGACACATTGCTGCATGACCTTGACTTCATTCGGCTCAAACAAATAATCTCCAATAGATTGGGAGTCCTCTGATGTGGTTGGTTACAGTTTAAATTTCAACCAATCACATCAGTGTTTCCAATTAGAACTGTCATATTTGACATCTTCCTAGAACGTGCTAATGTATTATGCCTGGTGTTGATTTTTTATTACATTTGAGATAAATCTAAATTTTTCAGGGTTGCCAATTATAGTCACTCCAGCAGATTTCCGTCTTTGCCGTAGTTAACAATGTTACACAAACTAGTTTTTGCTGGTTCCAAAGAAAACATCATTTCGCTCAGATTTGACACTCTGACTTGATTGACCTTGACATGACTGATATTGAGATTTGACGTTTCGGCCGCCATATTTGCATACTTTGACACTTAACATAATCGATTAATTAATTAATCTTTGTTTGAAGGTGTTGAAGTTTGAAAACATTAATACCAGACGAAAAGAAGGTACCAACTGTAGGTAGCAAAGACGTAAAGATTAAATTTTAAGCGATAAGATAAGTAAACAACCTGTATACGATCTTTCTAAACACGTCGTCTTTTTTACTTGATGCTACAAAACATAACCGACTAGTCGATACTGAGTGTATTGCTATCAATTTTAGTGGAAAGATTTCGTTTAAATAAAATTTGTGTATTACGTTTAAAGGCAATTTGTCAGATTGAATTTCTAATTTGATTACAATAAAAATGTACTTAAACTATATTTACTCATTTCATTAATCTGTTTTTAATAAAATAATTAATTATATTTACGAACAAAATCGCTTATTTAAAAACAACCTGGTGCTCGATGTGGTCAATTCACGTAACCAATTCATTTTTTGCGGTTTCGTATCGTACAATTTTATTGCATAACACTCGAATATAATGAGCGTATGATATCTACGTTTTCCAATTTCGTTTTTGTTCCAGCTGTTGGAAGTCAACTCGCAGTATTATTAAAACTTAACAATCGTGTCGTAATTTGTATTTTGCGTGACTGTATTATTTAAATAAATGTCGAATTTAATCTATAATATTAGTTTAAACAAATCTAGTCGATAGATCGTCAAACAAAGGTAAGATGTTTTATTAATGTTTATTTATTGTTGATGTTTTCGCTTTTAGTTTTTTTTAATTGTCTACCTCACATGGGTATATAAATTAATATTCTTCTTCTATTTTCGCTAAAATAAGTTGGTATTACTGTATTTTTGCTCTATTTATTCGAGTTATGATTGTATCTCAAGATACGTCAAAATCATCTGGACACCAATTATTATCATGGCGGACAAAATTTGGGAAAAATGACGATTATCCATACTCTCATACATTTCTTAATTTACAAGGACGCTTTACATTTATCAACTAATTTGTGAAATAATCCGTGAACTTGAAGATGAAGTTATGCGTGAATAAATTGATAGTAAAGATACATTTTACACTTAACAATGAAGTAATAAAAAATGCATTCATTCCATTAATAACCATTCGTAATTTATTGCATTTGGCTGTCATTATAGTACATATTTTTGTTTTTTTCTCTCGTAAATGTATCTAAAATGGACATCATTATTTATTTAATTAATTGGTGCGCTTTTAATGGAATCAACGAAAATACAACACGACTAAACAAAAGTAAACATAAAGCACATAATCTGTATTGTTATATGCATATTATAACGACAATATGACAGGTGTTCGTATTGGATTGTATTGGATTAAACCTTGTGCCAACAGTAGAAAAGTAAAATACTCTAATCTGCTGTAAAGTTTTGTCAGTTAAAGGACGGCTCAAATTGGCCAGATAAACGCGGTACAAACTTGATATAATTTAGCATTCTGACATTTAAATGTCAAATCATTTAAAATTTTATTAAATATATTTTTACGACGGCAGGAGAGCTCAAAGTAGCTGATAAACTTCGTATATTAATTAAATTACAAACAAGAGCACAGTATTAAGGAAATTGCACAAGAAATGCATTTAAATAAAACCACCACGATAAAGATTAAGAAACAATAATAAAGTGATATGTTCCGTTATTATTTGACATTAATCTTATTATGACAAGTAGCTTAAGCTTAAGCCCGTCTTACAATGATAAAATTTAAACGATGTTATAATGATTTTTGACATACCTATATGAAATTTAAGCTTGTACTACATTTATCTGGCCACGACAGTACAAGGTAATTCACATTATCATTGCTGCCAAAATTACTCAGTGTTCCCAACTGAAAACTTTGGATGACTCAGCCTTATCACTTGACTTGTGTCCTTATATATCCAATCAATTTGATATTTAACGAAAGTTCGACTAAATTTACATATTGTGAATTTTAATTAGCAATAAGCGTTTCCAAAAGGAAGCATACTGTGTTTGATTTTAAGAAACAATTTTAATAATTATGCTGAAAGAAATTTCCGCATGGGATGCTAATGTTAATTCTTGCGATCGAAATCAGATGTAGTGTGACAAACTTAATCAAAATTTGACAGTAGCTGTCAGCTTCAAACATTTACGGACACCCGATAGATCACTTACCTAATAGAAAGCAGCCAACGTAACATTTATTTATCAAATATTTATTAAAAATGTTAAGTTGGCCGAACTGAATACACATGCGCAGTGCAATATTTTTGATCAAATTTTGATGAAAAATAGAACAGGACTAATTTTGGTTGATCCTCGCAATTTCATCAAATTATATTTTTTACATTTTGCAATTTTGTTGGGCATAAAAATCTCAAATTAACTTGTCAAACAAAATATGATAATGTAAAACAGGCTTGAAAAATTGTACATTTAAGTCTAGTATTTACAAAATTATATGTAGAAATGTTTAGCAGAAATATGATTTAGTGGTACATATTTATTGATGTAAATACGATGTCAGTAAAAAATACGCTTGTAATCATTTAATCACCTTGTCATGATAGACTTGACAGTTACAGAGTCGTTCTTTTTTTGTTACTCCGCGAAGAAATAGTACCGCTATAAATATGTTACTACTACAAATTTTAGAGAAATTTATTTCTGGCTGTCATTAAAACTTCTTGTTATGTCTTCCTCAACTGTATTTAAGATTTCTATATTCTACAATTAAATATTTGAAGTCAATACAAGCATTTTAATTTTTGGAATTATCATTTTATTTATATAATGTTGGCTGCAATGACGCGGCTAATGATAGCGATAATTATTTTCAATAATAATAATAACAATATTGTTTTTGTTATAATGTCCTAATGCTGTTAATTTTCGTTACAATTACTCAAAAAAATTTAAAATTGTCGATTAGTGTTATTAATTTAAATTAACTTGACTGATTTAACAGTTCACACTATTTAATTTTGTGGTTCCAAGCACTTCAGAGGTGTAAAAATGAGAGTATATTTCTATTAATCTTGAAACAAACTTGAAAGGATATGTCAATTTAAAATAAATAATCAATTCATATTTCTTAAGTTATTTCAAGTTACTTGAATACAAGTCTTTGAATTTAAATATATAATTTGAGTAATGTGAACGAGTCTTTAACGCAATAGGTTGCGAAATGAAAGATACAAAAGTTAGAAAATGGAGCAGATGACGCTACAATCGGAGCGCATATCACACAAGAACAAGTTTGTGATTTGCAAAAATCGCGGTAAATTTAAAATTTGTTTTTGATTGTCTGATAATTAACTGTCCACTATGTAGAATAACATCTTTACGAACACTAATAAAACACATTTAATGCTTCTAATTGCACTTTTATGAGCTTCGTCCAATTTGTCATATTTCATTTGACATATCCGTTTCTTTGGCGGCGTTTCCAGTTAACTCTATATCTCCGACGGTGTCTTTAAACAGTTTTTTTTTGCTAATCCCAATTTGACGAACCTGTGAGAGCAGCATCAGCCATAATTACATATTCACGTATTGACGTTTATCAAAACCATAAGATGTATAAATAAGAAAAGTTAAGCAAAACTGTTCAAATAATACCTTCAATAAGTGAATATTATGATCATTATGATATGTGATGTGACAACTGTCACTGTCAGTGTATTTTAACAGCTAAATCTTTATTTTCCGAAAAAATAATACAAAACTGATCTGAAAATTGAAGGAAACAGTAGAGTACAAACATGATGGATGGAATAATGAATAGTTAGAAATAAATTCCAACAAGAATACATTTCTTCTCATACTAGCTGCAGCTTCTGGGACTACAATATGACATTTATTGTTTATCTGTAGTGTATATTATTACGAGAAATAACGTATCGATCCAACTATCTATTCAGAAGCTCTCAAAAAAACCATTTTGTATGACGAATCAAGATGAAATGGATAAAGAAAACAATAAAGTCCAATAATCGCAATAGAACACAAACGACGCTTACATAATATAACCTGTTTGATGATTCTGACATTTATGCAATTTGGACAAATTCTTCTTGTGTAAATGTGCACTAGATTTTAACCAATCACAGACGTTTATTTTAGACCCTATCTATTCATAACGCTCCTTTCTTATTTGGATTGAAGTATAAACCCATCAAATGCATGAACTTTAAAAAATTCTTGTATTACACTGATTAATTAATATTTATGACATTTATTAACAAAAAATGAAGCCGAATAACAGATAATACGTCAAGAATAATCAAAATTTTTATCTGTCAATAATCTAATAACGTCAATTTCGCTCGTACTTGGTCGTGGTCTTTTTCTGTGACCGTACCTAATGTTCGCGTTGAATTGGTGTTTTATACAATTAAAACGACAAGATGTGGCATAATACGACGAAATTGCATGAATTTCAGACGATATGGGAACGTACCTTCGAATTTACTTAATATGGTGCGTGATAGGAGCCGTTTTTGGTTATCGTCTGCCGGATGATGTTATACCAGAACATTACACATTACAAGTTATTACGGATCTGGACAATTTCGATTTCAATGGAAAAGTATGGATTGATGTGAGTACCGTTTATTTCTCTTTTTTATTTCATGTATTGTCTTTAAATAAAGTATACTCTTTCATAAATTAAAAAAGTAAGTAAATATAAGTTAAAGATGACGAGGAAACTTGTTTTGACAATCAATTTCATATATACACAAGAGCAATGCTATAGAAGCAAATTTATATACCAACGCGTATCTAATTGCAATTTAAACACAACGAGAAACGTGAAAGAGAAAGTGAAACCGAAATGTTTTTTTTTTAGTTTGTTCTGTGACATGGTATATATCAATTATGTATTATATTCAGTATACTGCATACATAAACATTCTCAATATTAACACAATTGTATCTCATAATATGTATGACATCCTTTTTTGCTAATAATGAGAACACCTTTGTATTTTTTTGGTCATGGCTTTATTGATGTTGAATGACAATCATTTGTCATAGTTTTTTCCTGTGTGAATGTAGGTACATACATACCATAAAGCTAGGACAGTTATATACAGGCTGTAGCACCTAGGCACACCTAGGATGCCTCGGACCGTAGCTCCTTTATCATACAATATATCGAAAAAAAATCTAAGAGTAAAATTCTCCATAATTACAATCAACATTTCTCTAAAATATTTTTGGTAATCAGTGGCGTGCCGTATTCCAGTGGCGTGTCAAACCTATGTTTTCTTAAATTAAACAATATATATTTTGTGGCAGATTCGGAAAGCCCTCGAAGAGTACTTATTTTTTCTTATATAACGTCATACCCCTAACTTTAGCAGTTTCGCTGTTATAACGGTTTTTCTTCGCAGGGACTAAATTGTACCGACATTTCAGTTTCGAATTTAAGGATAGATTAAGACCTCTTCTATCTACCCATAATTTTTTTTCAAGTGATTTATGGAAAGAAGATAATTTTTAATTGGGCTTTGCAAATTGTCATTTTATTCTAAAATATCAAATGGAAACCATATAAAAAAATTTCATCGTTGAATAACTGAAATTCCAAATTTTCCATTTGTTAAAAAAAAAACATTTCATAACAAAATTAAAAATAAAAAACAAGTTGTTAGGTCAATTTATCGAAAAACGTCAGTTTTCAAAATCAATTCTGTCATGATAAAACAATAGAAGTGCAATTGTCAAAGCAAACGAAAAAAAATAACAATAAACTGACAGAAGCATTATTGTTATCTGATAAACGTTGCAAAAATGCCTCGAACTCAACGAGAAATTGGTTGAGATGGTGTTTATTCTTGGAGAATGTTTAAAAAATTGTTTATTGGGGTCACGAGTGTAAAAAGTGTTTAAAAAAGTGTTTGATAGATTTACGGCTACTGGCACTGCTCAACAAGCAAAGAGACTGATGAGAACGAAGCTAGTTTTGATCGTAGAAAACTAGTTGCAAGTTTTGGAGGCTGCTGTTGAAAATCCTTTCATATCAGTATTCGTGATTTATTAGTAGGAACACTGATATTTCAATGCGTTGTGTGCATCGTAGATCACTCTTCAGAAGTACAAGTTCC
Source organism: Holotrichia oblita (assembly GCA_023690525.1). Taxonomy (NCBI): domain Eukaryota; kingdom Metazoa; phylum Arthropoda; class Insecta; order Coleoptera; family Scarabaeidae; genus Holotrichia; species Holotrichia oblita. The sequence continues at coordinate 104,081,811 of CM043020.1, forward strand.
ATTCCAATTGTGCAATTGGACAATCAACAAAATCGATCAAGATGAATCCTACCTTATGGTCGTGTTATTTTCGTATGAATCGATATTTCGTAAAAATGGGATAGTCAATTGCCACAACTGTCATTATTACGCCAATGAGAACCCTCACGTCATGAGAATTGGAAACCAGCAGCAAAGATGGTTAATCAATGTTTGGGGTTGACATATTGGGAGAACACCTACTTGGTCCTTACTTGTTCGATGTGAACCTGAATGGCAACAATTATTTAAGGTTCCTTCATGAAGATTTGGTTGATATTTTGGAAAATGTCCTTTTAGCCGCTCGCCGACAGTTAGTTTTCCAACACGATGGAGCTGGAATATCTTAACGAAAGGTTTGCAGATTCATGGATTGGTCATGGGGTTCCAGTAAGGTGGCCGCCAAGATCACCTGACCTTACTCCCCTTGATTTCTTCCTTTGGGAAGAGAGAATAATTCGTGCAGCTTTCTGTGCTGCATCACCGGAAGTCCCAAGGGCGGTGTCCACGGTCTGTGACTCAAAGTTGCGATTATGCCTCCAACAGGAAGGTCGTCATTTTGAACATTTAGGTTAGGCTGAATAAACACCATGTTTACCTTTTTTTATCATGACAGTTGACTTTGAAAAATTACGTTTTTCGACAAATTGACCTAACAACTTGTTTTTTCCCTGCATTTTCCCAACAATAATGCTTCTGTCAGTTTATTGATATTTTTCTCATTTGTTTCGACAGTTGCACTTCTATTGTTTTATCATGACGGAATTGATTTTGAAAAATGACGTTTTTCGAGAAATTCAACCCTGTATACACTACTACTCACGGAAATTTGACCAGGAGAGAAAATAATAAAAAATCAATTAAAAAACATGTATTAAACTCGAATAAAAATATTCTCTATTGCAAAATTATAATATAACACTTTAATACATTGAAGCCATATTATTACTGAAAGAGAGGGACATTTTTTGCTTGTCAAAAATTTCATTATATCCACTCTCCGATGCTACGGCAACACTGTTGTTGTGTAATTTTTTGCTCAATCGTTCACAATCAATAAAATTCGCTGACAGTGTCTCTGGGAAGTCTATCTTAATCTCTGGCGTTCCTCAAGGCTCTATTATAAATCCATTTCTGTTCCCTATTTTTATGTAAGGAGTTTGACTGCTATAATTTTCCCATCATATAGAGCAAGTAAATAGGATTAATAAAGTTTATTATGAAGTTAATAGAAGTTAAAATAAATAGTTTTCCAAAAAAAAAAAAGCAAAGTTCCAATGGCTAAAAATTTATCAAGGTATTCTGTTCAGCTTCAATCAGTCTACAGTATCTACCCTCTATATACTTGTACGTTATTTTATTTTGTACGATTTTGTAATGTGCACGCTAACGTATAAACTGATGACGCACAAATTTATTATTTATTCCAAAAGGTTATAGACCAGAAGCGGATACAGCGGAACCAAAAGCGAAACTTCAATGTTAAAGCTGTATAGAATTACTACTGAATTGCTGAGCAAGTTGAATCATTTAGCGGAGAAAAATTGTCCGAACTAAATTAGTATCTGCCGTTATCGATTTGTTTTCGTTGGCTTTCCAGTCGGTACTACTTCTGACTTTGCGCGATAGAGGGAATAATACTCAACCTGTTGTATTGCTCTTGCTAGTAAAGTGATTCCTGCAATGTGACACAAAATACAAACTTGTTAAAATTAATTTTAAATTTCTTCCTATTTAGGTTACGTGTAAGACGCCAACGAACAATATTACGCTTCACTCAAAACTGTTGAATATCGACAAAACTAATGTGACGGTCGAAGAGACGGATACGAAAAAGTACCTCAACGTAACCGACGTTTTACTCTTCAAAGAGACCGACTTCCTAACCATAAATCTGCCCGAACCTTTAAAAGTTAATGAGAAATATAAGATCTACATACCGTTCGATGGTAAACTAGCGAACATATTAGCCGGCTATTACAGGAGCAGTTACCAAGATGTGGACGGCAAGCAAACGTGGTTGGCCACGACGCAGTTTCAACCGTCCGACGCGCGAAGGGCATTCCCCTGTTTCGATGAGCCCGCTATGAAGGCGAAATTCAGTATTAGTATTGGCAGGAAGGAAGGTTACACGGCCATCAGTAATATGCCCTTAACGAAGACAGAAAATATGTAAGATTTAAAATATGAATTAATTTTAAGCGGTTACAAATAATCATCCTTTTCTCGAAAGGAATCCTTTAGATTTTGTTTTAATGTTTCTAAAACATGATTTTAAAAAAATGTCTAACAATACCGAATCTCCTATATTTTAATTTAAAAAAATGTTGAAACTTTGTTTGATAAACAATCCTTTGTTTACAGAAATATAAATTCATTGTTTCGTAAATATGTAATTAATAGTTATCGTAGAGCTGTTTGTTTTTGAATGATCAAATACGGTGAGCACTAGAAAGTTAACAAATCAGTTTTCATCAGAATAGGTAAACCAGGATGGGAATGGGACAGATTCCAAACTACAGTACCGATCTCGACATATCTCATAGCGTACGCGGTTAGCGATTTCGTCTACGAAACTTCGCCGAAAGATCACAGCAACGTCACGTTCAGGATATGGTGTAGGAAGAGCGCCATCGATCAGATAGGATTCGCTAAGGATGTCGGACCGAAAATCCTCAGCTTTTACGAGAAGTATTTCGAGATCGATTACCCGCTACCCAAACAAGATATGATAGCTGTTCCCGATTTCTCCGCCGGCGCCATGGAAAATTGGGGTTTGATCACCTTCAGGGAAGTCTTTCTCCTGTTAGATCCGCAAGTGTCGTCCACCTTGAATAAATTGAACGTGATCAGCGTGATCGCTCACGAATTGGCTCATCAATGGTTCGGTAATTTGGTTACGATGAAATGGTGGAGCGATTTATGGTTGAACGAAGGTTTCGCTACTTTCATGTCGGCTATAGCCGTCGACCATATATTCCCCGAATGGAATTCTTTAGAAGAGGATACCAGTGTTAATATTATGGGGATGTTTAATTTCGATGCCATGCTAAATTCACATCCTGTAAGTTATTACACTCGCTTACATCCACCCTCATTCATATCCGTTCGGCATCCACCACCAGATATATAATTTCCAATATAATTATTTAAATGGCTATCGTTTAATCAACTAAATAGGTGTCGGTTCCAATCGGTGATCCTAAAGAAATTGAGGAAATCTTCGATCCGATCTCGTACAAGAAAGGTTCATCCGTTTTACACATGATGTCGAAATTCCTCGGCTCCGAGACGCTTAGGAAGGCCGTCAGTAATTATTTGAAGATACACAAGTACAGTAATGCCGATAAAGATGATTTATTCGAGAGTATAACCGAAGAAGCGCATCGTGTTGGAGCTTTACCGTCAAATTTGACTGTCAAAACTATAATGGATACCTGGACCCTGCAAACTGGTTATCCTGTAATCACTGTTAAAAGGAATTACGAAGATGGTACAGCTGTGGTTACACAGGTAAACCCTCTTTATGCGATGCTAAATTTAATTTTGTCTGAATCAGTTGTTATTATTATTATTATTATTATTATTATTAGAAAAGATACCTTAAAGACAGGACCTACACCGGAGATACGACGAAATGGTGGATTCCACTCACATACACGACTTCTAAAGAAATGAACTTCAACGATACGGAGACTAGGAAATGGTTTGCTTCCGACGATAATCAGGTAATGATTACGGACTTACCGTCTAAAGATGATTGGGTCATCTTCAATATTCAAACGTCGGGTAAGTACTACCAACGGCTTTTTTGTCAATTTCATTTATTTCCAAGGAAGAACCGAGACATCTTGCGTTTTATCGCTGTTGATATTATTAATTGGTCGATAGTCGTGTTGTAACAAGACCATTGAACATATTTACATACGAATTACACAGCAAGAGTTGTCTCACAAGCCTGGCAAGAGCAAAAAAAATAATTGATTCACTCTAGTTCACGTTAACAGCTGTCAAAGTCACAAATATGATTCGGGGGATCAAAATCGTACCTGTAAATCATGTGCCTGCTTGCTAGATATGATGATTCCACTTTATATCCAAAGATAAAATAAAACACTGATCAACTGCCTTTGATTTACTTAAAGATTGTCGGTAGAATTTCGAGACACCCTGTATATACAGAATAATGAAAACTTCTCGGTAGCTATTCTGGAAGCCGTGGATTAGGAGTAGTTTGCCAAAAGGCTTCGCTAATCTGTTGATGAGTCTGATTTCTGTCTCGACATCATCGAATCTCGGTTTGTTTCACAAGCTGTCAAATCATCCATACCTGTTCCCGCTCGTAGCACGAATAGGTAGTTGTACTTGTCAACCGCCTTTGATTTCCTCTAGTGGTAAAACGACTCATTTCCGGGCATGGATTTATTGAAAAAAATTGCTTGTTTTAGTCTTTCATAACTATACTAAGTTTGTCAGTCTAATTTCGGGATACCCTGTATATGCAGAATAATAAAAATTTCTTGTTAGCGATTTTGGACGCCGTGCACTGGGAGCTGTTTGCCGAAAGGATTCGCCAATAAACGCCTTGGTGGTGTCCGTGATGGCGCCACCCACTTCAGCGCCACCAATGGGTCTGATTTTTATTTCGATGACATCGATTCTCCGGGGGGGTTGGTCTCACAGACCTGGTTTCCAAGTTATCAAGTCGTCCACGTCTGTTTCCGTTGCCATTACAGATAGATATCGCGGTGTCAATATAACAGAAACGGGAACCGGGAAATTCCCCGAAAACAATTCACCGACAGTAAAATTTCCCGACAAACAATTCACCGCATGGAAAATTCCCCGACAATAACAAATTTCTCTTCCCACTTTATTTCGGCTTAGAACGGGCAGCATTACACTGGCGTGTTTAGAATTTTTTTTTGTTTTTTCTATAATAGAAGTTTTTGTCCTCTTTTTTGTTTTTTATATAATATTAATAATAACAACAATAATCGAAAAGGGCTTTCTCTTATGTACAAGGGCTACTACTTTTTATTGTCTTTAATAAATAAGGTTGTGGACTATACCACGCAAGTAATCGAAAAGATTCAAAAGAATACCAATCTCTTTAAATAAAATATAAGTCTAACCTATTGCACCTGCAGCGGTGACATCATCTTAAGATCAGCATTAGCTCATAATTCTAAGATTTTTACTAAAATATAGGTTTTGCTTAGTTAACGTATTTTTATAATATCAAAACCGTGTAATTAGAAATTAAAATCAGTCGAGGAATTTTCTGTCGGGGAATTGTTTATCGGTGAATTATAGTCGGGGAATTGTTTTTGGGGAATTTTCCTAGATCCAAAATAATCATCCATACCTGTTCCCGCTTGTAGCATGAATAGGTAGTTGTACTTGTCAACCGCCTTTGATTTCCTCTAGTGCTAAAATGACTCATTTATCTTAAAAAAATTGCTGGTTTTAGTGTCTTTCATAACCATACTAAGTTTGTCAGTCTAATTTCGAGACACCCTGTATATGCAGAATAATAAAAATTTCTTGTTAGCGATTTTGGAAGCCGTGCACTGGGCGCTGCTGGAGGGGAGGAGGGAGGGGTTGGTCTCGATATAATAAAACGGGAACCGGAAAATTCCTCAAAAACAATTCACCGACGAAAAATTCCCCGACAGGAAAACTCCCCGACAGTAAAATTTCCCGACAAACAATTCACCGTATGGAAAATTCCCTGATAATAACAAATTTCCGTTCCCACTTTATCTCGGCTTAGCAGCATTACACTATAGGTTTTGCTTAGTTAAGGTATTTTTATAATTATATAAAAAAAACCGTGTAATTAGAAATTAAAATCAGTCGGGGAATTTTCCTGTCGGGGAATTGTTTGTTGGGGAATTTGTCGTCGGTGAATTGTTTTCGGGGAATTTTCCTAGATCAAAAAAAAAACTAATGTTAGGCTATCGATGCTAAAGATATATGATATCGATAACAATAAATCATCTACAAAGTGTCGTCCATCACTGCCCTTAAAAGCCGCTGCCTATTTCGAGTGTTACACAATGTTTCAACATTTTACACAACGCATTCAATATGAGAAATAATGTTATCCTTTGCGATTTTTTACTAATTGCACTTTTCTAACACCCTTTATTTGTTTTTAGTTTTGGAAACAACAACATTTAGTCAATCTCGACTATTTTTTTTGTCTGTCAATCTTCCAAATTTGCTGACCAAATTGACTTCCAAATTGGCTCCCCTCCCCTCTCCCCCACAACTAAAATTGTGCAAGTGCAATTCTGTACCACTCATATCTAACATCTATTTATTAATTTCTTATCCGCCTCTTTCTCAATTTAGGTCTCTACAGGGTCAACTATGACGAGAAGAACTGGAATCTCCTGATCGATTATCTCAAAGGTCCAGATTTCGAAAAGATCCCGATTTTAAATCGCGTCTTCATCATCGATAACGCGGCGAATTTTGCGCGAATAAAAGAGATCAGCTACGAGTTATTCTTTAAACTGTTGGAATACTTAAAACAAGAAGAGAAATTTGTACCGTGGAAATCGGCGATACGCAACTTGGACTTGATCTATCAGGTATTGAGGAGGACACCGATTCACGAAAAATTCACGAGGTACATGCAAAAGATCGTCTCGCCGATCTATAGTAAGATAGGCGGTTTCCACAAACAAGATCCGAAAGAGAAACTACTATACGACAAGGTCCAACATGAAGCTCTCGCAACCGCCGCCGCTTGTAAATACAACGCCAGTGATTGTGTTGAGAAAGCCCAATTTTACTTCAAGAATATTCTAGAGTCTAAAAACCATGATTTCCAAGGGTAAGCTCATGTGCATATAGTTGTACATACAACCATATATTGTATACATTTTTTCATATTTTTCTTGCAGACTTGGCAACGATTTCCGTGGCTCAGTCTATTGTATGGGTATTAAGTACAGTGGTAGAGCTGAATGGGAGACTATGTGGAATGCATATTTGAATTCGAATGTCGCTAGCTTAAAAAATACGATACTGTCTTCGTTAGGGTGTAGCCGTGATGAAGAATTACTGAAGCAGCTCCTAGAATCAGCTATATCTAACGACAAAGGCATCAGGACACAAGACGTTGCCAATGTATATCAAAACGTAATCGCTAGCGAATCAGGTTTTGATATAGCGAAAAATTTCATCAATGATAACATCAAGACTTTATTCGAAAGGTAACGATGTTAATGGTAATATTTAAAACTTATATTAATTAATTGATTTTAGGGTTAAGCCGACTTACAACAAGGTATCGACGATAATTAATACGTTAGCACAGAATATACTTTACGAAGAAGAATATAAATGGGTATGTCGTATTTTGTGTTGTTAATTTTAGTAAAGAGAGTGTTATTAATATATATCTACTATTTTCAGATGGAAGATCTAATACAGAAGTACGATAAATATTTCAAACATATTTCAATAGGAGCGAAACAAGCGTTGGAAACAGCTAAAGTGAACGTTCAGTGGTATAAGGATAATTATGAAGTTATTAAAGGACTACTTGATAAATATGCTGAATGAAAATTTAGATCTGAAATATTATAATTCAAAATAAATTTGTGAATCTTAAGTGCCGTCTTTTTCTTTCTGCCTCTCTTCACTGCGACCAATGAGATCTATTGTGAATACTCTTGATCAAACTTCTGGTAACAATAAACATCGGTATCACCTCACACCACAACTTTGATTAATTATTCGGGACACGTGTTTTGAAACATGGGTTTTCATCATCAACCGAATACCGAATGAATAAATAAAATTAAAACACCATCATTATAAACATCCCCCTACTTCTTGTATAAACAAGCAATGCATGCGAACTCTACTTAACCGGACTAATCGTTAGCACATGTTGCGAAGGGACATCCTATCTCTTTAAATTCGTAAACAAAACCGACCTTCCAAGAATCGATGGTTCTCTATTCATGAGATTATTTTCGTGTTTATACATAAAAATACTCTCGTAGGCGTCGAGTTCCCTTGGCTTATCGACGTCTTTTAATAATTTGACACTGTCTGTTTCAATATGATGTCCCTTTTCAATTAAATGTTGTGCTACTGCGGTCTAAACCGTTATTTTTTCCTTGTAATATTAGTGTAACCTGTTTGCTTGATTTTGATTCATTACATTCATGTGACCTCTGCAAATGGCGTTTTTCATTCTCCTCTGATTATCCGGCCCTGGTCTAGAAGGTGACGGTTAATCGAGGTTCTACTGTACTCGCAAAAACTTTGCAAGACAACTACAGAAACATTTAAAGAAACGAACAGTTTTAATCAAAGTACGGGAAATTTTTTGTTTATTAAAAAAACTAGCTTCTATCTAGTATCTGAAGTAAACTGAAATGGATGCCTTTTTAAATTAATTGCGTTTTAAAGTGATGCTGTGGACACACCGTCTGATATCCAATATTAGAATTATAACAGTGTAAGTTGAAGTGATACAACTTCACCCGCATTACAAATAGAAAATGACTAACTTCGTACCACTCAAGTAGAATTGGTTGCAAAAAAACTAAGGCAACTCTTAAAACTTATTACTAGACTCGGCAAAGAAGGGCAAGTTTCAATGCAGTGCGTAGAGGGTTGACGCCATAACTGACACAATCATTTTAATAAATTACACATATACAGATTTATTTTTTATAATTTTTTTTCGTTTTAACATACTCTACAACATCATGTAAACAATTAATACAAAATATACTATACATGCTAAAAACTATTACTAAATTACTTTTCTTGAACGCGTTCGTTTCTTAATGGCACCTTTATTATTGTTAGTATTAGTATTGCTATTCGTTTCTGAAGAGGCACTTGAGGTATCCCGACTATTTTCACAACCTAATTCCGCCAACAGATTCTTCTTGGCTCTAGTTCTAGGCCGGTTGCTTTCGATATTCGAGCAGGTCTCGATCCCGCTGTCATTCGTGACGATCACACTAGGAGGTACAAGCGACGCTTCCTTTTTAAGTTTCTCGGTCAATAATCGCGTCCTACTTCGCAATTTCGCTTCGACAGCTTTCGTTGTCTTGGGTACATCGAAATTAACTTCGATATTCTCCTTCTTATCGCCGATAACATCGACTTTTTCTTGCGAGTGCTCTTGATCGAATTCGGATGGTAGATTTTAATTTTCGTCGTTGATATCGCGGGAGTTTTCGGGAGATTCAACATCGTTTTCATCGGTGATTTCATAGCAGTTGAATTGTTATCCTCAAGCTCTGATAGATCGAATTTAATTATTTTCCGTGCGGTTTGTTTCTTCGATTCTGTAAATGGAGTGAAGACGGGCAAGTTAACTCGGCTACATTTGTTCTCCGGAGTGGTTATTTTCGTTTCAATTGTGTAATTATCGTTGATTGGACTTAGATATGGGCTTCGCTTTGTGGTTTCGTTATTTTGCGCGCTTAAATAATTTAATCGTTGAAATAAAGCTTCGCCGTATAAATATACGTTGAAGTAAGGATTTTTCTTTAAAATTCCGATTAATTCGGTACTTATCGGTGGGAATTTCTCAGATTTTACCACAGCATTACCTAATCCTAACAAAATGGTACAATAGATCTCTTTTAAATTACATTCCATGGTGGGGAAAATCGATAACTGCAATAAATTATCGACTTTATTCTGTAAAACGCGCTCGTTATTCAACATATTGCGATAAATACATAAAGCTCCTTGATAATATTCGATAGCAGCTCCTAAATCGTTTTCATAATGACATAATTTCGCTTGTAAGGTGATAGCACCCAATACCAATTCTTGATAATCCACCGATAAACAATAAAAACATTTGCACGTTTTCTCATGCTCCAAAAACGGTGGTATCTTAAAGAAATGTTTTACAAGAACTGGTGAACCGGACGTGGATTGTTGACGATTTTTCGTGACAGGAAAGTCCAACATCATCTCCTGGAATTGATTCAAAATCGAGGTCACTTCGTTGATAAAGGGTTTCTTATCTTCGGCTGTATAAATCGATACAGTTTTATCTTTCGAATAGCCTAAAATGTCGTAGATTCCGTTTAATTTGACGTAACAACCGTTAATTTGAACACTGAGTAAATCGGCTTCAGCTAAATAGGTTAAGAATTGAATCGATCTGAACGGCAGTACTAATTCTTGAGCGAGGACCATTATATCTTTGCCGTAACTGCGAGCTTCCCTTGGTTGTCTCATCCATCGATAAGTGTGGACGACTGATGAGTAAATTTGGAATAAAATGCATAAAATGTAACAATTACTCGCTGAAAATAAAAGAATATTAATCATCATCGTATGTATGTACAGGATGGGGCACCACATTCGCCTCGGTTGACACATATTTAAAATCTTGTTGTTGGAGCATGTGCAAGTCCATTGGGAGCACGTTCTAAAATTATTTTGAAATATACAGGGTGTTAAATGGAGCACCATGTATATTATTTCATATTTACTTTACTAACTTTCTTTCGGTTATCCTCTATATTACAAAATAATTGTAGAACGTGCTCCCAATAGACTTACACATGCTCCAACAAAAAGATTTTAAATGTGTTACCGTTTTTTTATATATCAACCGAGGCGAATGTGGTGCCCCAGCCTGTATATCCAAAACTTTAAATAACTTACCGTTAAGTTTATAATATTGACTGGCAGCATTTACTAATAAATACGGCTTTAATATCACAGATGTGTGTCCTTCAATTTTGAACGAACATGGTAATAATTGTAATTTCCACTCGAAAAACTCAAATCTAATTTTCAACAGTTCGTATTTCTTCACATCATCGCATTTACTATAAATATCTTTAGCTTTATTATAGAATTTAATAGCTGTATTAGCATCTCCAATTTTTAAAGTGGATAATCCACGGCTTATATAAAAATTCGTCAATACGATCCATTTCCGAATAGAGTTTTCACCATCTCGATATTTATCATCTTTACACACTTCGGATATTAATTTCTTAGCTTCCGTTATCGAATCTCTAATAAATTTCGAATTTAAATCGGATTTTTCTAATAAATATCCAACACTTTCGATGATGCAAATTTTATCGTTTAAAATCTTTGCGATCTTTAAACAAAGAATCCACGTTTCTAAATATTCTAACGTATAAAATTGTAAAAGGTAATTATTTGCTATTTTATTCATCGTACCGTACACATTCATCTCATCCAAGTACTTTTCGTGCTTTTTATGGATTAAATCCTTAAAAATCGACACAGATTTCTTGAGATAATTCATGATAACGAGGTGATTTTCCATTTTCAATGACTCGTACCAAGTTACAATATCGCACTCTTCATTTTTATCTACGACAGGTTGTGTATTTGTAATCCCCGCTTTAATTGCTTGCATATCTTCACTGTTTTTGAGTTGAATCTTCTTATAAACTATATAATACTGTATCAGATATAAATGGGCCATATAAAATTTATTTTGAATATTATCAGAATCATTTATAGCTAATTTTTCAAATTTTTCTATAACGTCAAATATAACATTTTGGATATCGGGTGATAATGTGTTATCTTCGTTACCCCACATTAACACAAGTTCCCGAGCTGTGATTAAAGTATCGTTAAATGTATGTAATTCATGAAAAGCATTCGCAATCGGTATTTTACTCGCCACAACTTTTTATACTGTTTTAATTCGTAGCTTAGTAACTGCTTCTTTTCATCATTCGTAATTTTAAAATCCGGATATAAAGATTTTAGTATCGCTTAGTTATCTACAATTATCGAGCACAAATTTATAATTTGCAGTTTCTCGTTATCTTTATCATAGGATTTAATACGAATCCATTGCCAAAAAGCCGATTCACCATTATTCGGGTGTAAGAAGATATTAAAAGCGATGATTGTCATGGCATTTTTGGTATTCCCCTGAGATATATAAGATTCGGCTATATATAATAAAGCGGAATTCAAAATATCATCTTGTAAGACCGTTTCTTGCACCCCCTCAAATTCAATCATCTTTTTAACGAAATTATTCCACATATAATTACTCATTACATGTTTTATTCGATACAGCCGTACACCCAGATTAAACATTAAAGTTCCTAATTCGCTCCATAAATTTTTCCAATCATTACATTCCATCTCTTTCGTCTTCTGCACCATCATCGAAGATAATTGCAAAGTTTTCTTTATATCCTGCAGTATCTCACCAATATCGCCACTATTTTCATTCGACATGCAATATCTTAACATCTGTATAGGGATTATTGACACATTTAACGCAGATGCAAAATTATAATGTATCGTACCTTCCGGACATGATTTACATTTCGAATGTGTCCATGTTAAGGATATACTTAAGTGATTCGTAAATTTATTTAAAATCGGTATACTCTCGAGAGGGAAATTTTTCCAAAATTCATTCGAAAAAGTACGAAAACTTCGTATACTGTAATTTAAAATTAAACATAAAAATTTTGAAAGCTCCGGGATTGATTTTAAAAATTTCTTTTCCTCGTATAATTTTTGAAAATTCTCTTGAATTTCAATTAATATCGATTTAAAATTTAACGGAAATTCATCCTCTACACATACAAATTGTGTTATATCCTCAACGATCGCTAAAGCATCGCTACAACCTCCGATAGTAAAATCTTTAAATGTCTTTACGGTAGTGTTAATAATTCCTTTAAACGCTTCGCTATTATGATTATCCTTCATACAATTTCGCAACACTAAGTTCAATAAACCTAACGTTAGATCGAAATATACAACGTCAGCTTCCATTATCTCTTCCTGGACCATATCGATAATATAACTGTAAATATTACATTGATCGGTTAATTTTAACTGCATATAATCAAAATTCTTAAAATAATTTAATATCTGCTCTTTTAATAAATCATTTAATTTGATTATCGTTCTCAAAATCTCGATAGAAAATCTACATAACATCGACAGATTTTCAACCTCTATTTATAAGTTTCAATAACGACTCCGTTGTACATAACCTTATAAATATTACTAACAGCTTTATCCAAATCACCCACATTTAAATTACATTTCAATATTCTAAGTAAATCATCTTGCAAATCGAGTATACATTTACAATCTTCCTAAAACCAAAATACGCGACACTAATTTTAAATCGTCTATTGTAACGTTACACTTACCTTGTTTATAAAATATTTAATAATGTGAAAAATTGACGATAAAAACAGGTACATCAAGTTATTGTCTAATTTTTGAATTACTTGCATACAATTGACTACGAGAATAGATGCTTAGTTTGGTGTAAATCGTGAATGTACTACATTATCAGCACAAGCGTTACATACGGAAATTATTATTTTAACGGCATCTTCAGTCTTTAAATGAGCATATTTTCCATCTAACACGTTTAAAACATCTTTTAATTGACCACTTTTTGTTAAAGTAATACATTTTTTTGAAGTAATCGTATCCATTTCCTGTAAATAATTTGTGATAATTAGAGATATTCATATTATCGTAAAATCTAATTTAGTTACCTGTTGAACATGTATACGTTTAATAAAAATTAATTATTATACATATTTGTAAAAGTTTTTTAAAATTGACAATTTAAATCTCTTTAACAGTTAACGGTTGACGTGTAGTACCAATATAAGGAAAATTTATTTATTCACTTATGAGAAACACGGAGCACCAACTTAAATATATATTTAATTATTAGAGTACAATTTATTGATTAATCTATAACAAGTATGCTTATGTGTAATTAATAATTAAAATTTAAATTAATGTAAATTGTAATGATTTAAAAAGGTAAATATGTTTTATTAAAGAATTCTACATCACCTACTACAAAAATTATTACGGCTAGTATAATCCAGATGTCTCTATACGGCTAATGTCAAAATTATCCAAAGAAAATTCCTCAAATTTAATTTTTCTGTTTAAATTACTGTTATAAAGATTATAGATTAATATTTAATTTATTTATCCATAAAACAAATAATCATTACCTAAGTAATGAAAGATCGACTGAACAATTTTTCAAATTCGCGGGGATTTGAAGGTGGTTGTCGTTTGTCGTAAGAAAGTAACTAAATACTGTGCTATTTCACAGCCATTCACAGTGAAATAGCACAGCATCTAGATACATTAGATTACAATCTAACAAGATCGTACTATAGATAAAAAACTGAAGAATAACGAGAAGATTGAACTTTGATATATTTTACGTTAAAAAAACGTTTTTTAAACGTATATGCTTCACGAGTAAATAAAACACAAAAATCATTAAAAAAACATTTTATTTGAAGTACATATTTACACAGTATGTGATAAAAGCATTTTTTTTGGTCAAATATGTACGTAAAAAGACACATTTTCTTAATAACTGAAAATACAAGATACGAAAACAAAATTATTACATTCGTTATACGTAAAAGAAATGAGATATTAACAGAGGAAACTTGAATGAAAATTTAGTATATATACCGGGTGATCGAAAAAAGTGTACGTATTATTTAAGATGATTTTCCTAATAGTTTGTTCGGTTCATTTTTTTTGTAATTTCTTTTATATTACAGATTATACATAGAATGTATTTTAGGGACACTGTAAGTATTTTTTAGGATACAAATTTGCCATGTAATAATAATAATGTAGTAATGATCCAATATCATACATATTATATCTACACTCTTATAAAGAGTAACTTGTACATTTTTATAAATAAATGTTCTTTATACAGAACTCTTTTCTCTTTTTTTTTAATTTTAATTTTTAAAAAGCGTCAAGTATGTTTTTTTCAAAATAATTTTTTTACAACTCACTACACTTTCTCGTAAATAAATAAAATTAAAAAAAATAAAATAAAACTAAATGATCTTCTGTTTTTTTTTTGTTTTCGTTCAAACTAAAAGAATATGTTCTGTGATTATGAATCTAGAGGGCGGTATGTGAAATATGAAACAAATCAAAAATCATTTTTTCCTGAGATTAGGTGTTTTTTTTAATAATTTTTTTCTCTACATTTTTTCGCTTAGAACGTTATTAAAATTGATATTTTATTTAGACACTTATTAGAACATATTCTTTCTATTAGTAGGCACTACATACCTTAACAGCTAATATTATACAAGCTGTCTATTATTTTATTATACATCATTTAAATAGGTAAAAATATATTTACAATCAGTGACGATATTATTCATTAAAGACAGGGAGTATACATTTCTGTTTCATTCAACTCGAAAATAAGTGTTTATTTTTTAAATAGACATTACTGATCGGAATCAAAATATCTTTGGTTTAGTATTCGTAAAAGTTTGTTACTCCGCAATCTCCAATCTTTTCCCGAACTATAATGTGATATAATCATCGAAAGCTGTATTAGCATTAAGGTATTATGTTAGCCTATCGTTCTGATTCATCTCAACATTACTTACACCTTAAAATAAAACAAAATCTGTTTATTTGCGTCAACTTCTATGTAGATATTAATTTGTAGTAGAAAATTTTGGGCTTGCGCTGCTAAAAAATTTATATCCTATTAAATATATATATTCCAAAATCATTTATAAAAATCTTAACTTCAAATAACATAGAAGCCTATACAAATACTGAAATGCATGTTTCTTCTTTTTACATCGCTTTATTTTAATCCTACAACACATTTGAATTAATTTGTAACAAATAGTATCTCTTTCTTTTTTAATTAGATTTTAAAGGTATATCCAGACATTTTTTTTTAAAACTACATAGTGAAACTAACCGAATTAGCTATAAACTTAATCGAGAGCTTCCGATATCTTTTTAACTATCTTATATCCATCTAAATCAGTCTATTTGCAATTAAGTTTATTCGGATGTGGCAATAATGATTATGAATATGATCTAAATGATGTAATAGTAAAAAAATTGCAATTTTTTTAAACCGGTTTAAAATATATCATAAGAGAGAGATCTCTAACAAATTTGTATCAATCGTTTACAATAGAAGTTACTTCAAGACAACCATTTTCAATAGAAAATTTGTCTGAAAATTGTGTCCCTTTAAAACCTTCCAAAAAGAATTTGTTCCAAATTTTACATCCCTTACGATCCATACACAAAACAACATAACAGAAATTTCGATAATAATTAGTTTATTAATTATTATTACAAAGTTTTTGTTTTAACAGTACAAAAGGAATTAAAATATACAATAAAGAGTGTGATCGTAAATTATTTATCTCCTTTTTTTTTCTAAATATAATAACAATGAGAGAGGGCACGGGAAAAACTATTACATATACTATGAGATATATTACAAAATGAAGTGAGTAGTGAAGGAAGGAGTGACGTAGAAGTTTTGGTAGATGATTTAGATAGTAAAACATGAAACTATCACGAATGCCAGAGCACAATTACATAAAAATCGCTCCATTTTGTTTTCGAATAAGAAAAAGAGCTTCAAATTCTGTACGCTTGCTAATTTGAAAATTTCTTACGTAATACTAAGATAAAATAAAGAAGAAAAAGCTATTTATCAAATTATTATTAATAATATTGTACATGTACAATTCACATCACAGACCTTTAGCAAAGACCAATACAAAATCTCAAGCTCTAAAAATTTATTTATACTTTCATATTTGTTCTATTTATTATATTATTTATAACAAAACGTCAATTTCTTTTATATTTTTCGCGCGTTCTTCTTTTCCTTTTAGGAAAGCTCTATTAGAAAAAATCGCTTCCTCTAAAAAGAAAAGAAAAGAATTAAAATGAGAAAAATTAAACGAATTCCTATTAATGTAATGGTGCCAGCCCAAGGGTACACAGAGATTAAAGATATTATAAATTAAAGAACGTAATCTATAAAAGAAATGTACAAAAGGAAAACTATTATATTAAAAAAAAAACGTTTATCTTTTAGAGCGTTCCTTAACACGATCCATCTCAATCCATTCGGGATCATTCGGGTCTTCATCACCGTACGCCGATTCGGTAGACTCACTATCATGAAACTCGGCTTTATCATCTAAATTCGCCGATATTGTCCCATCGAATGAATCCCTCGAGCTGACATTCGCCGTGAACAAATGATTTTCCGGCATGTTCTTCTTCATCTTCTGATAGGTATCGTCGCTCAATGGAAATACCCGTTTCTCGTACGGCAAGACGTCAACGTGTTCGGGAGTATTACACCTTAATTCATCCTTCGTTTCCCTCTCCTTATCCTTGCAGTGTCTCGATTGGGACACCGTCCTCCGTCTGTGCGGGTTGTTCGAAGATAGATTCGAATTATCGTCAGTCGTGGCGGACAGTGGCGTCGCCGGCGGGGACGTCAACGGTGAACACATGCTTTCGTTCTGATCGCCGGTGTGCGGCGACATAGGATCGGGTGTGTTTGCGCCGCTAGATTCGGCCCTGCTATCAGTCCGCTTGTGCGACCTTGAACGGCCGTATCCCAGCGGTAGTTTCAGATAACTGAGGAACTTCTTTTTTCGTCGTGCTCGCATCTGTCGTGCCTCGTGAGCATAGCCTCGTCTGATATATCTTCGACCTGATATTAATCATAAATTAATTAAATTTCGTAAACCGTTTCCGATTTATTTTTTAATTTAATTTTTAACAAGGACAGAATCTCAGTGGTAGTGACGAAATAATTTAATAAAATCATCGTGATAATCATTTCCTTTAGTTGTATACATCATAGATTCGTTTTTAAACGAGGATAAAGAAGAGGGAGATAAAATTGTTAAACTTACGTCACTATCTTGACTAGCGGTTTTAACTGCTCCGTTGTTTTTCACTTCATGTTTCGATAAATCGAAATATTCAATTTCTCTCCACCTAAAACGAGAAACAATACATTTAAAGCAAGAAACACACGTATGAAATATATACGATGAAAAGTCAAAACAAAAATAACTTAAAACACATCAATAGAAGTAAATTATGTAGTTAATAAATTCTCTGATGTTGCAGGTGTTTTGATACGCATTCTAATATTTAAACTAAAAATTGTTTCTATAAAGTTTGTGTATACTACATGGAAGGATTATTAATACTACATCTTAAAAAAAAAATTGATCGATCAACAACCCTATAATACATTCACGTTAAGAAAACAGTGTTAGGTAAGATAGACAATCATTTCTTGGATTTTGATTGGCTGACAGTTAGTATTTTCATTGATAGTTTTTCTTTGTATTTTGTTGTGGTATATAAAAAATTTTAATAATCGGTGATTTTAAATAAGTTCAAGTATGTTTTACTAAAGCTATTTTTTAATGGTGCTTATGTGTGATTCATAGTTCAGGTTTGGTACAAGCATGGGTGACGAGGTAGTTGGTCGAAATGTTAACATTCATTTGATGCTGGTTCATCAAAGAATCCTCAAGGGCTAGCAATTTATATTTGCAATTAAGAAATGATAACACCAAGACAGCATTTATAAAATTAACATCAAAGCAATTGGCAATTGGGGAAAAGATAGTTTGGGATATTGTAAAAGAAATAAATACTAAAGGCATTATGAGTTCGCCTTCTAAAAAAAGAAACCCGGAAACCAAATATGATTGTTTGGATGAAGCCTAAAAATCTACAATTCGGAGACATATGTGCATTCCTTTTTTCTCCGTAATAAAAATATTAATCGTAAGTATAAAATTTATCATGTGCATATACCAAATTGATGTAGGTAGTGATTGAATGGCTTCTTTCAAAGGGAATTGTTTGTGACAATACAATGTTGAAAATACAACTTCTTGAACTTGCAGAAAAATATAAAAATGATAATCCTATACCTTATGTAATTGATCGAATGGTAAAGGAAAACGGTCGTACAGTACTGAGATTGCCTCCATATCATTGCAATTTAAACCTGATAGAATTAATATGGGCACAGGAGCCAATAATAAAACATTTAAACTCTCTGATATTAAAACATTATTGTCTGAAGGGCTTCAACTTGTAAGTCCAGAAGCGTGGACAAATTGTATAAAACATACAATTAACGAAGAAAATGAAATGTATGAATTGGATAATGTAGTTGAAAACATTGAACACAATTTATTATTACGGCAAATACAGGATCTTCATCAGACATATCAACATCTGACATGTCTGATGAGGATCCTGTATTTGCCAACATCTGAATAAATTTAATTTTTGATATATTTTAATCAACATAATTAAGCGTTCGTTTATGTTCTATTAAATAAAAAATTGATATTTTAAAATTTTAAGAACTTTTATAACATTTTTATTTGTTCATTTTTTACATTCATTAAATAAAAATAAACTTCACAATATCTGCTGCTTATTTCTTTATGTTAATATGTTTTATACCTTGTTTATTTCTATACACTTTCAGTACATTCAGCTTAAAGTTTTAAAACGAGATTTTTTCAATATACAGTGGTGGTCACAGAAATAGAGCCACTAGGACGAAAATAAATAAATCACCGAAATATCACTTCTTCAAATTAGTGACTTACATTTACGCGGTAATACAGACTGTCCCGTAAAAAACGCCAACAATCATAATTCCGTTATTTATTGTCCGATTTTATTTAAACAAAAACTAAA
The DNA here is from genome assembly GCA_023690525.1 of Holotrichia oblita. Lineage (NCBI taxonomy): Eukaryota > Metazoa > Arthropoda > Insecta > Coleoptera > Scarabaeidae > Holotrichia > Holotrichia oblita. The sequence continues at coordinate 104,101,413 of CM043020.1, forward strand.
TTTAATGGCATCAAAAGTACTATAGAATAGCAGCGTTTTATTTGTTTTCACTTGTTTTCATTAATGTCAAACGATATTCAATTTTTTTATTTTAAATGGCAACATATATATTTTTGGCTATACTCGGATTGGATTTCTTTTTCTGAATTCAACGATGTATAATATGTCTATTTTTCATAAACGTTTACTAAAGAAAAAAACCATTTTTCAAAATCAGCTTTGTTTTTAATAAATTATGTGTAAATTTTCGAATATACCATGAAACATTGGAAATGTAACTATTATAAGAAACAAAACAAACCATTTTACAATAATTGTTCAAATTGCCCGCCACCTTGCTCAACACACATCGCACATCTCCGAATTACTCCACGACTCGCATTTAAAAGACAAACGGCAGGTATTTCTTGACAAGGGTTCATAATTCTTTGTCTTAAAATGTTAACATTTTCTGGATTTGTTAAATAAACTCGATCTTGTAGATAAGCCCACAACCAAAAATCCAGGGGAGTAAGATCCGGTGAACGCGCAGGCCACGCGATAGGACCAGATGTTCCTATCCATCTATTTCCAAATTGAATGTTCAACCAATCAGTATTAACCCTGGCATTGTGCGCGGGAGCTCCATCTTGTTGATAAAATATTCTGTTTAAATTTATCAAAGCTAATTCATCTAAAAAGTTTTGGAGATTTTCGTTTAATAAAGTGTGATATTTTTCTTGATTTAAGCAACCATCTATGAAAAATGGCCCAATTAATTGATCGCCTAAAATGCCACACCAAACATTTACACTGAAACGTCTTTGAAAATTATTTTCAATGACAAACCTCGGATTATCTTGGCTCCATTGCCGATGTATGTTTCTATTGAAAATACCATTGTTGGTAAAAGTGCATTCATCAGACCAGATTATCATTCTGTAAAAATTCGGGTCTTGTTCTAGCGCATTTAAATAAAAACGACAAAACTGTATTCTTCGGCCAGGATCATTTTGTTCTAATGCATGAACTTTTCGAGCTACGTACGGTTTAAATTTGTGTTTTCTTAATATACCATGAACTGTTGTTTTTGATACTCCAATATTATGTGCAATTTCGCGAGTCGAAGTTTGAGAATTTTCTTGTACTGCAAGAAGAACATTTAATTCCTTATCTTCGGAGAATTTACGTTTTTGCGTATTTGGTTTCTTAAATGATCCATAATTTCTTAAATTCGTTTCAATTCTCTGAAATATTTTCGAATCTGGAATTTCTCTGTCCGGAAAACGAACACTGTAACGACGAACAGCTTCAAGACAGTTTTTATTACATTCAAAGAACACTTGTAACATGTCCGTTAACTCATTGTTATCCATTTTTACGTGTTGTAGCAAAACGTTCAAACAGGACAATAAAAAAGATTTAATAAGGTCACATTGACACTTATCAATGTTTATAGCATTTTTGTTACTTCATGGCATACTCAAAAATTTATAAATAATAGAACACAAAGATGAATTATATTAAATGTAATTTTTTTTCAATAAATGTTTATCAAAAATAGACATGTTATACATCGTTGAATTCAGAAAAAAAAAATCCAATCCGAATTTAACCAAAAATATATATGTTGCCATTTAAAATAAAAAAATTGAATATCGATTGACATTAATGAAAACAAGTGAAAACAAATAAAACGCTGCTATTCTATAGTACTTTTGATACCATTAAATTTAGTTTTTGTTTAAATAAAATCGGACAATAAATAACGGAATTATGATTGTTGGCGTTTTTTACGGGACAGTCTGATGCTCGTTTCATAAACCCCAAGAAACTGGGGAAGTACCGTTTATACTCTAAAGGGTTTTCCTTAATACAGAGTGCCCGTTTTTCGAGCGCAAGCATGGGTAACTCGGTTATTATAAGAGATAGGAGATCGGTTAAATTAGGGCAAAGTTGCGCATTTGGGAGAGAAAAGATATGCTGCCGAGAAACTTAAAAAATTTTCATGGGTTGCTGAGATTTTTGGAAAAAAGTGAAATTTTAAACTTTCGTTTTAACGTTGTATATCGAAAACGATCAACGTAGACGTTTCTAACTCAGAGATTATTAAGGCACTTTTTTACAAGGAATCCAAATGTGTCATCCATTTTTTCAAGACGTTCTAGATTCAAAAGTTACGGTAGTCAACTTTGTTTTTTCTTACGGGCACCATATTGGATTTTTACATTTTTGAGTAAAGCTCTTGATTCTGATTACGATGATGTATCACACGATATGGTCCAGTTTCACAATTTTATCAAAATAATAAAAAAACCGATTTTAAGAAGCATGCCTTGGAAACAATTTCCATACTTGTGTGTGTAACAAATGCATTTGTAACAGTTCGATTAAATTTAAAATGTTAACGTTTACAAAATTTATCCAGAAAATGATGATTTTAATAAACAAATAAAACAAAATAACATTATAAGAGATACTCGAAGGTTTCACCATCTACCTCTAAACACAATTCTACGCGTCTCCTTAAATGTTGTACAGCTCTTGAAATATTCCTTCTTCTTATTTTAGTCCTTAAAGTGGTAATTATCTTTCTTCGCAGCTCATGAATATCAGCAGGCACTGTTTCATAAATAATATTTTTCATAGTTCCACATAAATAATAATCCAAAGATCAGGTGAACGCGCGCTGGCCAACGAATGACCCCATTATTTGAAATTACTTTTCGAGGAACTAGTTCAGACAAATAATCACTTACTCTCCTAGAGTTATGCGGCGGAGCACCGTCCTGTTGAAACCAAAGGTTATTCAATCGGTTGAGGCAAATGTTGTTGTCGATATAATCCGTAAGATATGTCCTTAAAAAGTGTGAATAGCCATCTGTATTCAAAGTCTCTTCATAAATGTATGGGCCAATGATTGTGTCGCCTAGCAGACCGACCCATACATTTATCCCGTACCGTACTTGTGGTCGACGTCCTTCATGTACATGAGGATTTTCAATGGACCAGACATGTTCATTGTGTCGATTAAACATGCCTGAGTTTGAAAACTTACACTCATCCGTAAATATTACGTTAGCAAAGAAATTAGGATTTTGTTCCAACTGGTCCATAAAACTCCTACAAAACGCTACCCGTCTATCGCTATCTCCAGGATGCAGAACTTGGGTGACGTGTTTTTTAAAAGGATGATATTTACGTTTCTTTAGTACTCTCCATACCTTCTGACGCGTTATGTTTAGATCTGCTGCAATGGATCGTGTGGAGGTAGAAGGATTTTCTTGTAGCTAAAGAAAAATTTATTTCATTGATATTATTTATTTTGTGCGAGATTCTTCGGAATTCTCTTACTCTTTGTAAAATATCCACTTCATTTTCATGCGGCGGTCTAGCATCATATTTTCTAGGCTTACAAAACGAACCAAAATCGCCTAAATTTCGGTGAAGTAGCAGAGCTGAGCTGGTTGTTGCCTTTCTGGATACCGCTGAAGATATGTTTCTGAAGTAACTTGTACATTTCGATGTGAAGCGTAATAAATCTCTAACATATCTCGTTTCTCTTCACTTGGAAACGGCATTTTGTCGAAAAAGTTGGGCAAATTTAATAAACGTAAGTGACAACAAGCAAAATTTAATGGAACTGTCACAAATGCATTTGTTAAACACTGGTATGGAAATTGTTTCCAAGGCATGCTTCTTAAATTGGGTTTTTTTATTATTTTGATAAAATTGTGAAACTGGACCATATCGTGTGATACATCATCGTAATCAGAATCAAGAGCTTTACTCAAAAATGTAAAAATCCAATATGGTGCCCATAAGAAAAAACAAAGTTGACTACCGTAACTTTTGAATCTAGAACGTCTTGAAAAAATGGATGGCACATTTGGATTCCTTGTAAAAAAGTGCCTTAATAATGTCTGAGTTATAAACGTCTACGTTGATCGGTTTTCGATATACAACGTTGAAACGAAAGTTTAAAATTTCACTTTTTTCCAAAAATCTCAGCAACCCATAAAAAATTTTTAAGTTTCTCGGCAGCATATCTTTTCTCTCCCAAATGCGCAACTTTGCCCTAATTTAACCGATCTCCTATCTCTTATAATAACCGAGTTAACTTTGCAGTGTGATATTTGTACAATACTTATAAAACGCGAATAATTTGAGACAATGGGTCGTAATGTTCACTGCAGGCCAGAAGACAGAGTAAAGATTAGTACATTACGGGAACAAGGAAAATCGCAAAGAGAGATAGCAAAAAATATTGACTGCTCAAAAAAGATGGTCGAAAATGCGTTAAAATATAACAAAATAGAAACTAGAGGTAACAAACGACAAACCACATCTCAAACTGATCGGAAAATTGCTCGTGCGGCTCAGTTGGATCCTTCCAAGAGATCTGTTCAACTCAAACGCGAATTGCAGTTGCAAATAAGTGGTCGTACAATCCGACGACGATTACATGAGACTCATTTACGTGGCAGAGTTGCTAACAAACGACAAATGTTAACATCAAAGAACATCAAAGCGCGGCTACAATTACAATACTGAAAATATAAAAAAATGGAGAAATATCTTATGGAGTGGCGAAACCAAAATAAACCTGATTGGTTTTGATGGCCACCAGTATGTTAGAAAGTCACCAAACACAGAACTGCAGCCAAAGTATACAAAAAAAAAAACGTGAAGCATTGCAATGGAAATATCAAACTGTCGGGGTCGGACCGATATATTGCATATATCGGTATATAATGTGATGTTACCTTTCGCCAGCAAGGACATGCCACTGAAATGGACATTTCAACAAGATAATGATCCAAAGCATCGCTCGACAAGTAAAGAAGTTTGTTCAGATGAAAAAATTACACTATTACCATAGCCCTCTCAATCGCTCGGCCTCAATCCGATTGAGAACCTGTGGGCAGACCTCAAGGCCGCCCTTTCGAAGCAGCCAACACGAAATAAAACGAATTGTGGCAATTAATTCAAAAAGTGTGGGCAGCAATACCTGTTGAACAGTGCCGCAAGCTTGTTGACTCCCTTCCGCGCCGTTGTGAGGCGATTATTCAAAACAAAGGTCAAGCGACAAAATATTAAATGAAATGTTTGTTAGCATGTTTTTTTACTTCTAATAAAACATTGCTAAATATTCATTTGTTGGTTATTCTTGTGTGATGATTTTCTTGGGGATTTTCGTCATTTTTGTTGATGGCTCTATTTCTGTGACCATCACTGTATTTCCTAGCTATCGACTTAAGTAAATAAGGTAATAAAAATACAGATTTCATTATTAACTTAGTGTTTGTGATTTAAATGCAAAAACATTGTCATTTTAAATCCAAAAGCTTGTAAATCGCAGTTATTCACCATTTCGTGTTCTGTGCATGACCCTTTTTTCCATTAAAAAAGATTTTTGTAACATAGCTCCCTCATCCAATGATAAATCTTGTATATGTTTATATTTTTAATTTCTGCTTAGTACTATTTGATTGTTCATTCCAAAACACTTTTATCCATGAAGAAATACAATTTTTAGAATTGTAACAACACTTTCATTCCCTGTCGTCTTCAATTTCTTGTACTATGTGTAAATTTTTCTTTAGTTTTCAAATAAAAACATAAAACAACATTTATATGAGTTTTTCTATACGGTCGCCGATCGCAGCGCTAACTACTGTTTTCTTAAAATGAACCAAACAATCTTTAAACTTACTTAGGTGTTAAGATCTCCTTATATTGTAATTTTTCGACCCTCGTCGACGCGGCAACACTGTACGGTATCACGATATTATCGATATCGTACGAATCGACACGATTCCGCCTCTGAAAGCCGGATATCGACTGCGTAGCTAGCAACGGCGAAGTACTCGGCGAATCGAATTTTCCCGAAGGCCCCGACGTCCCCAAATTTTCCAACTCCTCGTCCTCGCAACCGGCGTACAGCGTCGCCTGCGCTTGCGCCGCCATCCTAGACGTCGAATGCCGTTTCTTGTTCAATCGCGCCATCTGCGAGTGGTGCCTGCTACCCTTACGTCCCCTGATTTTGTTCTTGATTTCCGGAACTATTTTTAATAAGTATAATAATAATAATACTAGGATTTGATAAAAATCCACATAAATACTTACTAGTCGATATAGCGTTGACATTCGTCGATTTTAACAAACGCGGGTATTTCCTTCTTTGATCCAATTTCTTCGATCGATGATCTATTGGCATACTCAACTTATCCAGCCTATCCGATTTCGTTATGTATTTCATACTTTTCATTGTGGAACGGGAACTTCGCTGTTGCCATTCTGGCGTTTTCATTATAGCGTCTAAATGAATACTGGCAGAACAATCTTAAAAAAAAAAGAATCAAATTAGAAGATTTCTACAAGACAAACAAGATAGTACTACCTTCAAGCAATGAAAATACAGGATGAAAGCAAGAATCCAACAGAGATATCCTTTCAGATTTACTGAGATATTCCATTGGATCTCTAGGATGCGTAGGATCAGTCCTTCCCGTACATAGAGCGCATGGGACGTTAGGCTTAATGCAACCGCAACGAATCGTCGAAGGCCTGGCCGCCTTCTTCGAAACCGCATGCAGACCGTTCGTCTGCAATAGCTTCCTTTTGCGAAAATTAGTTAGAGGTCTCGTCCTCGCGCATTGGTATTCCGTGCAGGTGGCGCTGACGGATCCGTTCACAGGTGATTCAGTCGTTTTGGTACTGGTAGGTGAAGCACCGGGTAGCTGTCCTCTATAACCGTTCAGGATATTGGGAGACGTGGGTACGCTGTGCGGCGGACTCTCGTCTCCCAATTTCACCGCCCCCTTACTCGATCGGATTTGTTTGTAGAGTTCGCTGTGCTGACGGATTCGGTATTCTAGGTCGGAGATTTGGGCTTGCAACCACGTCCATCTGGCGGCTATGGCGGCTCTCTCAGTCGCATATTTCCAAGCAGCTCGCTTTTGTCTATAATGCAAAAAGAAAATCATAAATTTCTGGCGTTTATGTACTTTGCACTAACATTACACCCTGTATAATAAAATTGAACTTTTTAATTGAAAAATAATCGTGTCTAGTTAGCATAGCGTAACGTAATAGCTATTCAGATATGATACGAACTTGAAATTTCTAACTTAACCTTCATAACGTGGAAATGTATAACATAATTGTTTAGATTAGATTACAAAGTCGGTTTATTTTAAAAAAAGGAAACGATTCATAACAAATAAGGCGTAATTACATAATAAAATATTAATAAATTGAAATAATTAACGAGGCTAAAGCAGCTACAGTTCATCGCTAAAATCGTCCGGCTAAAACCTTTTTCGGCATTAATTTCAAAACAATTCTCATGAAATAATTTCTATTCTATTGTCCTACAACATACTTGTGTACTACATATAATCAGATTATTTATCTCATCCGTATTTTATACGTAATAATAGTATACGCAGCCGATAAAATGAAGTGCATAAAGAATGCAATATTTACGTTTATGGCATAGTTTACGAGCAATGAACTTGTTTAAATTTGTAATTATCAAGGAGTGGCTCACAACGTTCCCTTTTTAAGTTGAAAAGGAGTATTTTTAAACGGATTCATGCTTCGTAATTGTGTAGTTTTTAACGTCTTGCTTGATTACATTTTCTTCGTATGATCGAGTTTTTAATTTATTTTTAATTAGAAACAGCCGTTTTGTTCATATAATAACTATTAGGATGAAATTTACTCAGATATATCTATATTACTTTAAACATTAAAAGCTCTGAACAATTATTTAGAACTGGTTGCAAACAAGAAATTTCAGATGAGAATAAGACAGCTTTGACAACATATTTGACTAGACAAGAAACATTACATTTGACCAACCTACCGACAACATTTACAAGTTTGATGAAACTTTATTTGCTTACGATAGGAATGTAGTCAAAATAATAACCGAAAGGGGTACAAAACTGGCACTGATTATCCAGGAACATCATATACAACCCAAAAGAATATTTAGAAGGAAGATCCAATATTTGCCAATTAGTTTGCTCAGATCTTTCTAAAAAAAACATCACCTCAAAAGAAAAACAATGAGATAAAAATAATCTTATTTCCACTTGAAGGTCAATAAAACAATTAATTAAATACCAATGGACATTTAATATGTGTCAAAATACTAATAATAATGCCATGCCTGTGACTTTTAATTACAATATCAAATAATAAAGAAAAATACAGTGTGGAACAGCCAAATGGAATAAATTCGATAACAAATAAATGAGGGTGTATTGGGAAAAACGCTTGGACACGTCGATTTGTATTTTTAAATGCGCATTAAAAAAAAAATTATACAGGGTGTGTCATGTGACAGTGGCCAATACCAACTTTCTTATTTTAAATGGAAACCCCTGCAATATTATTTATTTTTTGGGTTCTTCGGAAAATTTTAGACATCATTCATGTACAATGTCCCATACCTACCTTCAACTGTTTCGGAAATATTAAGTACTTTCAGATTTATTACAAAAATTAACATTAAAAAAAGAAAATTATTTTATTTCACAAATTCGCTACATTACACTAAAAATCTATTTCCCATTTAGCTCTTGATATTGATAAAGTAAGCAAAAACCATTGCTGCGTTCCTTTTTACTGATATGAAATTAAAAAAATACAAAGACCGTTTTGTTAATTTTCGTAAAAACTCATAGCCTTAGCAACATGTTGTCTGCCTGCATGACAGTAGTGATCAGTGTCAGTGCTGTTGTCGTTTGAATTTCGTTAACTGTACGTAATAATATCAGAAAAATGGTTCATTTAACAGAAATGCACAAAATAACCATTCCACAAATGATTGGTTATGGAGATAACACACGGACACAAATGGAAGTTTCTCGCTTATTTCACGAAAAATTTCCAAATTTGCCGCCTGTATCCCAAGGAACAATTAGCAAAATAGAAAAACAGTTTTGCAAGCTTGGTCATGTAAGACATGTTAAAAAATTAGCTGCCAATGCAGTAAGTGATGATACGAAATTGGATATTATGCTTGAGTTTCAAGAAAACCCACATAATTCTGGTCGAAAAGCAGCCCCACTGTTCAACATTAGCCACACATCAATTTTTCGAGTATTAAAGGAAAGTAAAATGCATCCCTATAAAATGATGCCAACTCAGGAGCTCATGGAAGACGATTTCGATAGGAGAACGTATTTTTGTGAACAGATGATGGCAATGTTAGATAACAATGTGATCCAATTAGAAGATATTTTATTTTTTGATGAGAGCACATTTATACTTCATGGCCATGTTAATCGTCAAAATTGCCGCTAGTCTAATGAGAATCCTCACTGGATGAGAGAGGAACATACGCAATATCCTGAAAAAGTTAATGTTTGGGCAGGAATTGTTGGAAATCACATCGTAGACCTTTTTTTCATTGATGGTAACTTGAATGGAGATAAATATTTAGAACTGCTCCAAAATAAAGTCGTGCCAACTTTCGCAAACTTATATCCTAATCCAGCAAACCCACAAGTTCCTGCCAATACAGTATGGTTTCAGCAAGATGGAGCACCGCCCCATTTCCAAATCAATGTCCGGCAGTACCTGAACCAAATTCTTCCAAATCGTTGGATAGGGAGGCGCGGATCGATAGAATGGCCAGCACGATCTCCTGATCTGACGCCATTAGACTACTTTTTGTGGGGATATGTCAAAAGTCTTGTATACAAAACTAAACCCCTCAACTTAGATGACTTAAAAGATGAATCACGCTTGCGATTAGATCATTCACGCCTGAGATGTTGAGTAATGTTAGAAGACATTTCTCAGATTTCAAGACGTTTGCGGCGAATTTTGAACATTTTTTGACAATAATGTTTTTTGTTTTTTTTTAATTTAAGCCAGTATTACTTAAATGTAATGTAGCCTTTTTTTAATGTTAATTTTCATAATAAATCTGAAAAACCCAAACAGTTGAAGATAATTGTAATAATTATGTCTAGGGAAGTTTCTCCATTTAAAATAAGAAAATTGATATTGGCCACTGTCACATGACACCCCTGTATATTTTTTTTTTTTGAAAAAAATGCGCATTCAAAAATACAAATCGACGTGTCCAAGCGTTTTTTCCAATACACCCTCATTTATTTGTTATCGAATTTATTCCATTTGGCTATTCCACACTGTATATTGATTTAATACAACTATAAAAATTAAAATGATTTGAATTATTCGTATATCAATCTATTTTTTATCAAGCTCTAACAACTCTGTTCAAGGACTAGGGGAAAAACACGGCAAAAAATCCTAGTCAAGAGCTTAAAATTAATAAAATTTAGGCGTGAATTAAATTGCTATAAATAACACTTAAATTATCGAAATCAGTTCTAAAATTTACCGCGTTTTCATCTTTTTTAATGTACATATATTATTTTGTAAATTAATCTTTTTTTATAATTATTTTCCTTTTTTAAAATTGTAGTGTTTTGAAAATCGAAATTATGTCGTCTATCTTTAGAGTGCTTAGATAAAGCAGTTTCAGCGGTGACGATATGTGTAACAGTGTATTGGTGATTATAAATTCGTTTCTTTAAATATTGTTTGGTTTGTCCGATATAACATTTGTTACAACCTTTGCAATCTAATTTATAAACGACATTACTTTGATTATCTTGTTTACTGGGTGTTTTTAAATTTGTGAATTTCATACTTATTGTTGGTAGGTATGAAAGTTGTAAATGTCTGATTTTTTTAATTTGTGTTTTATTGTGTCGCTTAAATTGTTTATGTATGGTATAGTCTGGTATATTTATTCTTATTGTGATTAATTTATTATAAAACTCTTTAGGATAACTATTTTTTTCTAGTATTGTTTTAACTTTGTTTAAATTTTCTTTTCTAAAATCAGGGTGCACTAATTTAATAGCCTGATCTACTAAAAATTTATACAATTTTGATTTTCTCTTTCGAAAGTAAATTTTAACCTATCATGATATGTGTTAAATGTGTGCAGAACATGTTCAATTTTATCATTTGATATGCAGCATATACAATCATCTACATACCATTTATAAATTGTACATGACAGTTTAATTTGTTAAGTGAGACCTGCTCTAAGTCCTCCATTACTAAATTTGCTATAACAGCAGATAATGGAGAACCCATTGCTGTACCGAATATTTGTTTATATATTGTGTCATTGTACTGAAAATGTGTTGAATTTAAGCAAACTTTTGTAACCAACATTTTTTCGATAAATTTGTATAATTTTGAATTAAATTTCATTTTTTGTTTATGCTGTTTAGTGCCAAATCTACTAGAATTTAATCAAAATGGTATTTGGCAATGACATCATTTTAATTCACCTAAACCGTAATCATCCATTCCAGCTCCAAAAAAAGGAATCTTCTCGATATCTAGAGGGGAAAGAAATTCGGGGAAGAAAATTGTCATCCCCCCCCCCCTACAGTTTAATATCACCCAACGCTTCTTCAAGTACTTTTAGGGTTGGGAGCTCTGCTACACTGACCTGTTTAGACCAACTTGAGATTTAACTCAAGATAAAGCCGTATCAAAGTCAGAATCAACACATAACAACGAGCTTTACGAGCAAAAGCCCGCATCGACTATGATTTTAGCGCACGGTAAAGGTATGTTGGAGATTTCTTGGATTTGCACAAAAAATGATCAATTCATCATTCATGTTTATTAAAGTCTACACCAAGAGTTCCCAAAGTGGTCGAAATCGACTCCTTGGCGTCAATATCAGTTTTCCACGGATCGACATAAACGAAAACTGATTTTGAAGGTCGACGAGGTCTAAAAATCGAACTTCTTATTAAAAACTTTCAAGATACTGTATAAGTTGTGTTACGTATACCAACTTTATAAGAACGACTTTTTTAACAGGAAGTATCATTGTTGTACTTGTTTGACTAAAAACATATTTTTTTCGAACCATGGAACTTAATCTCATTGTTGTACTTGTTTAACCTATTATTTCAAATTTAAACATTGCCAACAGATGGCGTAATATAGATCATTGAAAAACAATACAAAATTTGGAAACAATAACAACTTTGTCAACATGGCAAGTCGTGGACAAGTTCGTGCAAGATAATGAGTTCGAACGTACAAGTCTTTCAGGCACGTTTTGATTTGCTTAAGCGATTTAACACGAACGAAATTATGATCATATTTTGCTATATAACAAGCTTACACTCAGGTTAAAAGTTCATTTGCGTTTTGAAACTTATTGGAGCTTGAATCATAATACACACTTCTATTACCTAATTTACTTTAAGAGATTACAGAGAGAGATGGGGAGTCTGAGGTATCAGTTCATTTTGGAAAAGGGTTCTGTTGCCCAAAATAATTTGGAAATTCCTGGTCTACACTTCGAAACATCGAAGTTGTTCGTGCATGGAATGCAAACGATAAAATTGCATCGTGACACTGAAATGGCCCTCCCAGTCCCCTGACGCTAATCCCATAGAAAAAGTGTTAGGAGCCATTGAAGAGAAAATCAAACAAACTATTAACTAAACAAGTTAACATTGAAACAAATGTTTCACATTGTCACATTATATTTCAAGACTAATTTTTCATGATATGATTGACTCACTCTTGGGAAACATAATGTCTTTAGACAGATTTAGACAAAAAGCTGAAACAATTTTCGGTGATTGGATAAAACATTTTGATGTAAGTTTAAGCATTGTAATGCAAACTGGTTCTTCGATTATCTCTCTATCTCTCTCGTAAACACTAATCAATCTGAGCATTTAAAGGCTATGTCGCTAACAAATTAACAGAAAATGTCAAAATGTAAGTTAAAAGCAAAAGGTGGGTGGAAAAAAAAATATCCACCTACTTCTCAGATAAAGAACACGAACAAGGGTTACATTCCAAAATAGTTGAACCAAAGTGGGAAATGTATTATAAACTGGCATGGCACACTAGTCGAGTGATTGATTTTCCTGGCGAAGATTGAACTTCATAAATTTAACTCGCCTCACCATCATAATGACATCAAAAAATAAATATTTTCTAAAGAGTGTGGTGACACTATATAGCTTGTTTAAAACCGAGCGTCGGCTATTTTGCACATGACCGTATGTAATATAATCTAGGCAAATATTATTTTCTTATCTCTTGTTTGTATATTATGCCTCATCAGTTTACTAAGTCAGGTATTAATACCACCACACAACGAATAAACAAATAAGTTAATCCGTCTCGTAGGATGGGCGGAGCTGAGATAATGTTGCTCTATTCGATCCTATTAATATATTATGCGAACGGTGACCTCACCTTTATATAGGTTCATATTATTTTGACAGGTAATCTTTACATTGTTAATCGTCTATATACTATATGTCACGACGAGTTTCGCTTAAAAGAATACAAGGAACTATAAACATTGCAATTTAAACGACATGGTATATTTTACGGACATACATATCTCAGGGTAAACATCTGAGCAGATGGATGGAAAAATATTATAGTAAGGTGGTCAAAATCTAATTCAATTAACATAATGTTTACGAACAGTTCGAAGACGATTAACTGAGACCGGTTTACATGGCTGATTTGCAAGACGAAAATCGCTAGTTTCGTTGTTTCCACATTTAAATTGAATGGAACAGCAATGGAAATTTGTACTTTTCAGCGATGAAAATAAATTTAACTCAACATTTTAATAAAAAAATGTACAGCCGTCGTGAGAGCAGCTGGTGGCAACGGAAAAGTTTTGGGGTGTATGCCTTCTTCACCTCATTAACCAGCATGTTTACAAAAATATTATGGAGGACACCATGCTTCCTTATGCGGAAAAATATGTACCAGTAATTTAGAAGTATGTACAGAGACAATAACAAGTAAAAGCTCATACTACAAAATTGTTATCTGCAAGACTTTATATCGCAATATTTATCTTCCCTATATTTTTTTAATGGTAACCTGTGGTGACATACGAGGGCGACCTGAAATGTTTCCGGAATCGGCAAGAGATGGCACACAAAGGTTTAAAGCAACTGTCAAAATTTCAGACGTTTACTGTCAATAGTGTTTTGTGTATCAAGATTGATAAAATAGAAGTTCGTGCAGTGATAAAACACTTCTGGATGGCTGGCAGGCAAAACAGCCATGGAAATTCGAAATATTTTGCTAGAGATTCATGGCGGATCTACTCCATCATTTTCGACCATCACCTTCCGGATGAGCGAGTTCAAACGTGACCGCACAAGCACAAGTGACGAACCACGCAGTGGTCGTCTAAAAACCGCTACCAACGATGAAACGGCCGACAAGATTGATGATGTCGTGTTAGCCGATCGTCGATTGAAGCTGAAAAGGTGCGCGAAATTGGCACCACAAAGTGGTCAAAAATCGACAAAAATGCTAGAGAAAGGATTGACCATTTATTGACCATTATTTACCATCACCGATTTCGATTGACCACCTTTTGTTTAGGCTACAGCCGCTATACCCATATTTTGGAGTCTAATGGCGGAAATAAATGCTTTAAAATTGAGTTTGACCAATTTTCAAAACTTTCAAAAAAATTTCTTTTACTACAAACAATAAAATTTTGTTGCAGGATAGGATTGACCAACGTTTGACCATGATTGACTACCACTTAATTTTTTTTGAAAACTTAACAATAGTTGAAAAAACAAGTTCATATCTCCAATGAAATGACATCAAACCCAGAAAATGTCACAACTTCTTGTATCGCATTTTTCACAAATTTTGAAAGGTGGTCTAATACTGAAAATAATAGATCTTATTGTCTCGTATCTCTAGACCACACAAAACTGAAAATTATCGTTTGACCATCCACCGGTTAAATTTTAGCCGATATTGAAGTTACATACAACAGAGTTTTCAAATTTTGAGAGGTGGTCAAACGCTGAAAATGATTTATTTTATCGTGTCACTAAATCACAAAAAATTGGAAATCATCGTTCGGTTAAATTTTTTTTAAATAAATTTTGAGAGGCGGTCAAAGTCTGAAAGTGATATGACTTATTGTCACGTGTCTCTAGTTTACAAATTATTGAAAATCATCGTTTGACCACCCACCGGTTAATTTTTATAAGATTTTGAAGTTAAATGTAAGATATTCAAAGTTCATCGAAATTTTGGCAAACTTTGAAAGATGTTTAAACTCTGAAAATAGTACCACTTATTATTCTGTGTCTCTAATCCACAGAAAATTGAAAATCATCGCTGGACCACGTTCCGGTTAAATTTTATCTGATATCGAAGTAAGATGTAAGAGTTTCCATGTTTATCGTATTTTTCGCACACTTTGAGAGGTGGTCAAACGTTGAAAATGATATGATTTACTCTCTCGTGTCTCTAAACCACAGAAAATTGATTGATTGGTTTGACCACCCCCCGGTTAACTTTTATCCGATCTCAAAATTACATAAAATCGAGTTTTCAAAGTTCATCGCACTTTTCGCAATGTTTGAGAGGTGGTCAAACGCTGAAAATAATAGAACTGATTGTCTCGTGTCTCTACAACACAACAAATCGGAAATGATCGTTGGATCACTCTCCAGTTAAATTTTATCCGACCTTGAAGTTACATACATCGGCTAAAAATTAACCGGTGGGTGGTCTAACGGTGATTTTCAATTTTTTATAAACTAGAGCCACGAGACAATTAATCGTACCATTTTCAACGTTTGTCCACCTCTCAAAATTTGTGAAAAATGCGATGCAAGAGGTTGTGACATTTTGTGGGTTTCATACTTGTTTTTTTATTTTTTTTCGACTATTAAGTTTTCAAAAAAATTACATGGTGGTTAATCATGGTCAAACGTTAGTCAATCCTATCTTGCAACAAAATTTTATTGTTTGTAGTAAAAAAAAATCGGAAGAAATTGTTTTTTTAATTTTGAAAATCGTATCCGATGAACAAACTGTCTATATTGGCCAATTTTAGCATTTTCGTCATTAGACCCCAAAATATGGGTATAGCAGCTGTAATGTGGTCAATCGAAATCGCTGATGGGTAATAGTGGTCAATAAATGCTCAATCCTTTCTCTAGCATTTTTGTCGATTTTTGACCACTTTGTGGTGCCAACTTCGCGGGCTTAAAGTGTGATCTTCATCGACTATCCGCAAAAGGGAAGGACAATCACGGGGCAATGCTCAGCGATTTATTGACGCGATTCGATGAGGTCTGCGAAGTTGGCACCACAAAGTGGTCAAAAATCGACAAAAATGCTAGAAAGGATTGACCATTTATTGACCACTATTGACCATCAGCGATTTCGATTGACCACCTTTTGTTTAGGCTACAGCCGCTATACCCATATTTTGAGGTCTAATGGCGAAAATGCTAAAATTAGCCAATATAGACATTTTGTTCATCGGATACGATTGACCATCGTTTGACCATGTTTGACCACCCTTCACATTTTCAAAAAAAATTTTTTCGAATTTTTTTTTTTACTGCAAACTGTAAAATTTTGTTGCAGTATAGGATTGACCAACGTTTGACCATGATTGACCACCAAATAATTTTTTTGAAAACTTAAAAATAACGAAAAAAACAAGTTCATATCGCCAATGAAATGACATCAAACCCAGATAATGTCATAACCTCTTGCGTCGCATTTTTCACAAATTTTGAGAGGTGGGCAAACGCTGAAAATAATAGAACTTATTGCCTCGTGTCTCTAGACCACACAAAACTGAAAATTGTCGTTTGACCACCCTCTGATTAAATTTTATCCGATCTTAAAGTTACGTTTAACAGTTTCAAAGTTTTTCGCATTTTTCACAAATTTTGAGAGGTGGTCAAACGCTGAAAATAATAGAACTTATTGTCTCGTGTCTCTAGACCACACAAAACTGAAAATTGTCGTTTTTGAATGCGAAAAACTTTGAAACTGTTATACGTAACTTTAAGATCGGATAAAATTTAATCCGAGGGTGGTCAAACGATAGTTTTCAGTTTTGTGTGGTCTAGAGACACGACACAGTAAATTCTATTATTTTCAGCGTTTGACCACCTCTCGAAATTTATGAAAAATGCGATGCAAGAGGTTATGACATTATCTGGGTTTGATGTCATTTCATTGGAGATATGAACTTGTTTTTGTCGTTTTTTTCGAATACTTTTAAGTTTTCAAAAAAATTATTTGGTGGTCAATCATGGTCAAACGTTGGTCAATCCTATACTGCAACAAAATTTTACAGTTTGCAGTAAAAAAAAATTCGAAAAAAATTTTTTTTAAATTTTGAAAATGTGAAGGGTGGTCAAACATGGTCAAACGATGGTCAATCGTATCTGATGATCAAAATGTTTATATTGGCTAATTTTAGCATTTTCGCCATTAGACCCCAAAACATGGGTATAGCGGCTGTAGCCTAAACAAAAGGTAGTCAATCGAAATCGCTGATGGTCAATAGTAGTCAATAAATGGGCAATCCTTTCTAGCATTTTTGTCGATTTTTTACCACTTTGTGGTGCCAACTTCACGGACCTGATTCGATGCCGTATTGAAGAAGAAACGGCCTCAAATGAGGAGGTCACCGCCGCTACAGACCTTGCAGCCCTCGAAACATTCTACTTTTCCGACGGCTTGAAGAGACTGCAGCACCGTTTGAAAAATTCAAAACCACACCAATACCGCGTTTTTCTTCGCGATGACGAAAACATTTCAGGTGGCCCTCGTACATCAAAAAAAAATAGTGAAGTTTATAGATCAAAAGAATTCGTAATAGTTTCAATTTTGACGTTAATTAACGTTTATTTTTATTGATGTTACCTCAACAATATCGAACTATGTACATTAACGTAAAACCGCAAAGTATATATTTGAAACACTTTTTCCGAAGTACTACATCATTAATTTTAAATGAGTACATCTATCCACTACCGCTTTATTATCTAATTCCCGCTCACACACTTGAATCGACGCCAATTTATTAAAAGATTATGACTTTCCCATTGATAAAATCGTAATTCCTCTAAGCGCATTACGCTTTAGTCATTTCAACATCACATTAAAAGGGAATTGGAACAAAGTAAAACTTGAAGAGACGAATCGGCGCCAAGCGTTTTAATCGTCCGCAAAGTTCGCGGCAACAACAACCACGTAATTTATTGTTTTAAAAACGAACGTATTAGGAATAATATATATTCGAATTAAATCGTTATCATATCATGCGATAATAGATAACGAAATTATAAACAACGCAAATATTATGACTGATTGACTAGATTACTTAATTCCTATAAGTAATGCTACATAGGAAATATTTTACTAATAAACCCCTTAAGTAACATCGACTAAAATCGAGGTTAAGAAAGTTTTTTTCATTTTAGAAATAATAACAAGGTCAACAAAATACAAATAATGTCAATAAACCGCAATTAGCACATCTATATTAGCAACGAAACAAAACGTCAAATTATTCTAATTTATGCATGATTTCTAAGAAAATAAGCAGAAGAATTAATAAATTAATTTCTTTTGTTCTTTAATAATGTGCGTTGCAACTAACAGAGACATCAAAATTAAACTATTTTAAATTGTACGCGTATTAATACCCAATCTCTTGTCCTTGATTTAATTCAAGTACAATCAGTACAATATTTTCCATAGCTCCGTTGTTACATAACAAATGTTACATTTAAGCAATATTAAACAGGATAATAATTATTATTTTAAATACAAGTTTAATCGCACCAACAAGAATACTCTAATAAATTCGTAATAATGTAATGTTTGGCTCGTTTTGTTCTTACTTTATTGCGTCATTTATTCTTTCACGTTACGGAGAAATTTAATAAGGAAGACTTACACGATAACCTTGAATGTTACGATGTGTAGTGGGCTCGCAAAAATTTCAGGTCATTATTTTAGGAGTTATTTCGTATTCGTACAGCTTAAGAGAACTAAGTACATAAATGCTTAAAACATAAATAATGGAGAAACGGCAAGATTTTTTCGCCTCAATCGAATTATACAGCGTGAGCCATAAAGCTTGCAGCATAATGGGATATCGTTTTTGCATACCGGATAACCTAAAACTCGATATTGACATATGCCACATGGCGGCAATTTTATTCAAGCTTTACTCGATGAGAATCTGTTTCAAGCCAAAAAAAAACTTGCAGAATAGTTGTTGTATTAAATGTTAGGGAGGAAAAACAAATTAATTACATCCCAAAGAAGTCAAAACTGATATTACTGCATAATAATGATCATCCACATACGGCAAAACCTACTTAGGAACTCATCCTTAGGCTAGGAAGTCTCCCAAAATTAATGTTGTCTCATTTGGAGGATTAGCGGGTTTTCAAAAGTTGAAGATGATTATTTTGTTTTGAAACCACGGGCAATCATCATGTACAGGGATGGTCTATTGTTTTGACTCAGCGTGCATATCGTTATTTTAATGCGCGGGTTGGACCCTAAGAGTCAACAATAAACCATTTGGTTGCAAATTTTCGACAACAAGAGCCACTAAGGAACCTTCCTGGTCCCGGTAGACGACGAACAGTGCACACGGATGACAATATTGAACGGGTACAGGAGAGTATTCGAGAAGATGGAGAAACATCAACCAGGAGACGTTCGACACAACTTGACCTCTCACGAGGGTCGCTGCAGAGAATTTTGCATACAATAAGAATGCTTCCATAGAAAATTCAAACTTGTCCAAGAATTGAAACCAGACAGATTACCAGCAACGACTTGATTATGCAATTCATTTCCGGGAAAAAGCAGAAGAAAATCATTATTTTATTCATAATTTAATTATGAGCGATGAATCCCATTTCCAATTAAATTGGTTCATTAATAGGTAAAATGCGAAATAATCCACTCAGGACATTCCTGCAGAATTTACATGCATGATGAATTAACGATGATTCTACTTAGAACAAAACAATTTGTACGAGGAGGTATTGAAAAATAATTCTTAGCCCACTATAAGATAAAACAAAATTTGAAAGTCAAAATACTCTTCTCTTAACCCTTTGCGTCCTACTGGTTAGTGGACGTAACCATCAATTTAAAAATTAGCTGGCTGAAAAGGTTCACTCCCCTTTATTTGAAAGTATAATGGGTTGGGTGCTGAACTACTGGAACAAATGTCAACAGATTTAGTGAGCTGGTGTTGAGCTTCCTATTGATGCTTTCTTGTGCTCGTTTCCAGAAGAATTATTTGACTCGATTGTATTCCATACCAAATTATATGGTACGCAGATAAATATAAAAAAAAAGAAATATAGCTTTCCAGCCAACTACATATGAGGAAATGAAAATGTTTTTTTGGAGGGAATTTGCTGCGGGTGGTGGGTGGGCTATAGGTCCTCTCAAGAAGAAGTCAGGGATTTTTACATCTCTAAATTTATTTCTAGAGACAGATTCTATTGGCCGCTAAGCAATTTGCATTTTGCAGACAATTCTCTACAGCTGAAAAAAGGACGAAAGCATGATCAAATACAAAGGTAGATCTGCGATGAAGCAATCTATGCTGGCAAAACTCACGAAGCGTGGCTACAAAGTTTGGGTACGGGCTGATGATTGCCGGATTGGATAAGTGGTCACCTCAATGCTCCTGCCCGACCTCGGGTCGTCTTCAAGGGATTCCCTTCCTTGTTTAAATAAACTATGCCACTTGTACACCATGGTTTTTCCTGGACAAGAGTCGACGTAAACCAATGACATCGCATTCATTATGGTCGCGACTGATTTTCCTTGCCTGGTAAGGAACTTTATAACGGCACGATATTCGATTTTTTCCATATTTCACTTTTCACTCCTGATTATGTTACTTGGTTGACGATAGCTCAAAGACTAACTGTCTAATAACAATGACACTTCGTATTTATACTAATTATGAGTCGCTGCACAGGCCACGCCCCCAATGCACCTAATCACCCCCCTCCAACCCGCTCATTCCGCGAATATAAAAACGCTCCCTCGTATATATTCGGGGAAATCAACTGCCAAGAATCCCAAAGACCATATAGTAATGATAGCCAAAAGTTTAAGAAGCAAAACACAAAGAGCCAAATTGCAAAATTGTATGCAAAATCGTTATTCAAAATATTTATAACATAAACACTTGTTTGCAATTAGTTTCACTTATTTATTTATTAATAGCCTATTGATACAAATATTTTAATCACGCAATATGTTTTATAAGAATTGGATCCAAAAAGATTAGATATAACACGTCATAAAACTTCATTAACGTAAATTTAAGCGATTACTGCATACAATAATTATTACGCATAATATGTAATACATATCAATAGCTACTAAACAGGTTTACGCGGTCCTACCTAATAATATTGCTGATTCTATCTGACGTAATCTTTTAAGTTTTTTTATTTTAATTCTATTATTTATAGCTTAATGAAAAACCGACTACATATTAATTTCCAAATTTATTTCCAATCAATAACAACAGAGACTTGATACACCCTGGATATAACAATCAAAAACCTGAACGTCGAAAATATGAAAACAAACACTTATCAGAAATACTATTTTTATCGCTTAATAGAAGAATGATATCAACCTAAGTTGGAAAACATAAAATAATAAGCCGGTATATACTATATCTGAAACAATGATTCATAGGAATTAATGCGGTTCAAATCGATATTATCTTTTTGTACTATATATTGTGGCAGTATAGTTAACCGTTTCGCTCGACGTGCACACGAAACTGTCAAGTTGCTTCGCTTCTCGTTCTTTTATTAATTAGGAAAGACTCTAATAATAAAAGGTAAACAATGACTCAGAATAAATTTGAACAATTTCAAAAGAATTTAAAGTTAGAAAGCTTATAACAGCAAAGAATTCGTTAGACAAGGAAAACGAGCAATGGGAAAATTGGACAATTTTATCGTTTTCAGAAGACAGGATTGATATGACTCTATGAAGTTTGAAGCTATCTTTTGAGAACAACAATACGTCTTACAAGGTTTCGGTTCCCCTATTGCAGACACTAATTAATTACTAATTAAAAAAATATACAGCGTTAGTAAAAAGTCCCGGAACGGTTGTTATTTGAAAATTATGATTTCTGAAATTTGGTATGGGGGTATAGTTAATATAAATGCATTTTATGCAATACAGTTTATATTTTTTTCACTTCCGGTTTAATCGGCAATACGTCCAACTTTTTTTTTTAAACGGAACGCCCAGATTTTTTTAACACTTTTGAATGCAAAATAAAAAACTACGTTCAGGAAGTATTAAGATGTTTATTTTTATTCACAAGAAAACAGTTAAAAAATTAAAAAAGTGTCCTAATACAGAAAAAACAAGGTACCTTTGAAAAAAGTTGTTGTTTAGTGTTTGCATTCTTTTTGCCGTCACATTTGACAATTTTAAAAGCGTTTTAACTTTTGCATCGCTATAAATTTACTTATTTTAGACATTGACACATTTGAAAATGGCAGTAAAACTTACTGAATCAGAACGAATTGAGATATTAATGATGCGCGTGGGTACGGTGATCGTCAACGTTCTTTTGAAGAGGTTCGTATTTTGTTAAATACTGTTTATTCGGATCGTCACATTAGTAAAAGTAGGTACGGTATGCCGAACAATTCCAAAGTTTGAAGTCTTTCGTCAGGTGAAGGATTTACCTAGATGGGGACGTCCATTAACAGCAACAGATGAAGAAACTAGTTTGAATGTGTTACTTAGAGTGGAAGAAAATCATCACGTGTCCACAACAGAATTAGGTCAAATTCATGAGATCTCTCAAAAATCTGCTCATAAGATTCTTAAATCAGCAAGAATGAAAGCCCCGTCCATGAGTTAACTGAAGATGAACCAGATCGTAGACTACATTTTTGCGAAACAATGACGGAATTGATCGGGCAGCAGCCTAATGTTTTAGATCACGTCATTTTTTCAGATGAGGCAACGTTTTGTCTCAACGGCACTGTGAACAGACATAATTGTCGCTACTGGTCAATTGAAAATCCGCATTGGATTGAACAAGTCCATACACAGCGTCCTCAAAAGGTGAATGTCTGGGCTGGTCTTGTTGGAAACAACATCATAGGACCATTTTTTATAAGAGGAAATTTAACTGGCAACGTATACTTAAATTTATTGCATTCCAATGCAATTCTTTCCAAATGCAAACATAGGTGGTCACCCTAATGTACATTTTCGGTGTCAACAAGAAGGAGCTCCCCCCCCCATTTTGCCCATAATGTCCGCGATTATTTGAATGAAATTTTTCCGGAACGTTGAGAGAATAGTTCAAGAAGCCAATCGCATCACTCCAGAACAAATACAAAATTCAATAAGAAATTTTACTGACCGTTTACATTTTTGTCAAATTCTAAATGGAGAGCATTTTGAACAATTATTGTAATCGCAACTTGAATAGACAGGTACAGTGGCGTCCGCTTATAACGAGTGCAACTTATAACGAACGTCCGGTTTTAACGAGTGATTTTCAGTGTTACAGAAAATTGTTCCTTAAACATAATACAATTTGAGTTCGGATACAACGAGCTCGGATATAACGAGCACTTCTTTTAGTACGAGCAAATTTTCTGTTTGCCGCTGCGATTATAACGAGGTGTCGACACATTCTTCGGCTGTTAACGTAGGCCCGATGTAAACAAACTTGTCATAACTCGTCTACTGGCATGCCGTGCATATACAGAATTTTTATTCAGTAGTTTTTATAGCTTGTTACTAGTAACATTATCATCATGCCGAGAAATAGAAAATCCCTTACATTAAAACAAAAAATTCAAATTATCAATGACATCAACAGTGGAACATCTAATGCTAACATTTGTAGAAAGTATAGCTTGTCAACTTCGACTGTTTCCACAATTTGGAAAAACAAGAATAAAATTAAAGGGACATTAAATTCGAGTATTTCTAAGTTAAAACGAATTCGAAACCCAGTTAACAAGGAAGTTGATCAAGCATTATTGCAGTGGTTTAAGCAAAAAAGGACTCAAAATGTGCGAATAAGTGGACCAATACTACAGGAAAAAGCAGAACAATTTTGCAAAATAATGTTCCCCAATAATGAAACATCTTGTTCAAAAAGCTGGATAGACCGTTTTAAGAAGAGGTACCATATTTCATCTAGTAAAATCTATGGAGTGTGTCTGGAGTGTGTGTGGAGTGTTTCTGCTGAAACAACAAAGGACTGATTAGACAATGTTTGGCCCACAATAAAGAGAGGTTATTCCGACAGCGATATTTTTAACGGGGATGAAACTGGTTTCGTTTATAAAATTGTCCCAAACCAAACACTGAAGTTCCGAAATGAAAAGTGTCAAGGAGGCAAAAAAAGCAAAGAATCACTTTTTTTGTCTGTGCCAACATGCTGGTCATTGGGAAATCTAAAGCACCCCGTTGTTTTAGGACTTGCAAAGTGTTACCGGTTAATTACACCGCTAATAAGAAAACATGGGTAACATCAGAGATTTTCGAAAAGGAAATAAGAAACTGGGACTATGAACTACAAAAACAGAACAGAAACATAGTGTTAATGATTGACAATTGTCCAGGCCATCCTGCAATTGAAAACTTACGTGCCATAAAGTTAGTTTTTTTTTCCACCCAACATAACGGCAGCCCTACAACCCATGGATCAAGGTATTATCGCCTGTCTCAAACAAAATGATAAGAAAATGGTTTTATGCAGGATGATTTCTTGTTTGGATTAAGGTAAGGATTTTAACTTTGTTGGATGGTATATTAGCTATAAACACAGCATGGAATCGTGTTCGGAATTTGATGATGATGATGAGATACCTTTAGCTCGGTGGATATTAAAGCATAAATATCCAGAAGCTGTAGATTAAGAAGACTCCCTTAGTTTAAATGTCTGGGCTATCACAAATGATCTTGTGAAAGGACCTTTAAACGCTGACATAATTAATGCATTTCAAGAAGTCGACGATTATTTGGTAACTTGCGAGTACCCATCAGAAATTGAAATTGCAGCAGCAGTTACAAAAACGCAATTTAATGAAATATGGGAATCAGAAGAAGAAGAGGAAGAGCCAAAAAGCATCTTTGGACCATCAACAGCTCAACAAGTACTTTTATGCAATAAAAACCGTATCCACTTATTTGGAATTCAATGATTTCCAAAGCAACTTGAAGCAACAGTTTGATTTTGTACAAAAAGGAATTGAAGATTCTTTGTTGAAGAAAAGTGCAACTCAAAAAAAGATCACAGACTATTTAAAATGAACATTAAATTGTATACTTACATATAAGTACATACGTTTGTATGAATTTTGTTAATATGTATTCCATATTAAGAATTTGTATCTTGTTTATACATATTATACTAAACAAATGCATATAATATACATATATGTATATACCTACCTACCTTCTATGTCAAATAAATATGTAGTTACAAACCTGGTAAGAATCGCTTATAACGAGCGTTTGCATATAGCGGACACATTTTTTTGGCACCAGCACCATCGTTATAAGCGGATCCGACTGTATCTTGATTTTTTCTGTATTAGGACACTTTTTAATTTTTTAACTGCTTTCTTGTGAATAAAAATAAACATCTTAATACTTCCTGAACGTAGTTTTTTATTTTGCATTCAAAAGTGTTAAAAAACTCTGGGCGTTCCATTAAAAAAAATATATAAACTGTATTGCATAAAATGCATTTTTGTACTCGCGTATCAAAACCTGTCATTTCACGATTCGATTTGCGTGCGTAAAAAGTCACTTTAACACGACTGCGTAAAAGTAAAGTTAGTACTTCCTGAAACTTGATTAATTTAGTGACATTTTAAAATCATAAATCCCTAACCTTAATAATATGGTCATAAACGATAACGTATTTAACAATATGTATTATTATTATAGTTCTCGTACAAAAAATATTGTACAAACTTCGTGCGTGAAACATTTCGCGAATTCGTGTCCATAAACTGCTCACTCATTCGCGAAATATGATTTCACGCACTTGGTTCGTAAATAACTATTATATTAACTATACCCCCATACCAAATTTCAGAAATCATAATTTTCAAATAACAAAGTTATTCGACCGTTCCGGGACTTTTTACTAACGCTGTATATATCACAGTATAAAGGAGCCAAATTACAGGATCGGTGATTTAAGCAATTTAATAAGCAATATTTAGAATTTAAGTTTAGGACAATTATAAAAGTAGAAATGAAACGTCATAAATATATTAAAACAAGAAGCGAGAATGACGCAAACAAACAAGTATACGGTAATTCAAGATTCAAATATCGAACAAAAACGCAGACTACCTAGAAGTATTAACGCAGAAACTTCCTTTCTGCGTTTGCAATTCAAATAAAAAAATTTAGCTTACAGACGGAATTATATTGTTCAAGGTTATTCTGCAGAAAGATAAAGAGACAGCTGTTAATGGATTGCAACTCGCAGTTTTTTTTACTTTTTAATAAAGAAAACATTACAATCGGTCAATTTTCAACACACAGACAACGACGATCTTGTTAGAACTTGCTTTTATATCGGTTAGTGATCGATTGCTATTATAAATATATAAAAAAGTTAGGAAATTGTTTTCACGTTACATATACAATGTGGTATATTCGTAGTCAGCAGTTTTCTCTTGCAAATCAGCTGTTTCGAAACATGAACCCGAATATGTACTATTTATTTTATTTGGGATACATTTTTTCTGGATGCCTTTTTAACTTTATATACAGTGTCTAGTTTAAAACAACTGTTTTGAGTAAGGTTAACATTAAAAAAACGTCTTCAGAAAGAAGCCTCAGCTTGTTATTGGTATACCATGTGTTAGAAAATTTGAAGTAAACGAATCTGCATGTGTTTGCACAGGTTGGTTGCATTTCAAACCTGTTATTATGAAAGTTATTATGCAGGAAATTATGTACTCGGCCAACTGAGAAACAAGATCAGTTTGCAAGAGGTACCTAATCGAAGAAGATGTTTGAAGTACGTAGTTACAGAAGAAACAGCAAATGACCTTGATATAGATTTTCAACCACCAACTGATTTTTTTTTATGTGTGGTGGGTGCTTAGTTGCAGTGACTCCGTGTTGTGACAGCATCATATCGCCTTTTATAATGCCATGTTGTTAATCACTTTGCTCCTAACAGCGAATGGTAAGTCGATCCGGATTTAAATTCTCCGAAAAAATGTCACCGCCCCTCAAGAGAATTGAAACCCGGCTCCTATCGTCCCGATACAACGATAGTCAGCTGCCTTACCAATGCGGCTATCGACTCGTTTAAGATTAATTGTTCTTTCTATTGTCTCCTTCGGTAAGAATCGTTCTGCGTTTATTGGATATTCTTTTATCATCAGTCCATCTTTTTGCAGCTTTTGCTCACAATTTTAGCGATTTCTTTTCTGCAGTTTCACTC